>JAOBAT010083452.1:1077-18969 GCA_026413305.1 Hydrozoanthus tunicans
TCTCTCCTGCATTCTCTCTCGCGCTCTCTCCTTCCTTTTCTCTCGCACTCTCTCCTGCAATCTCTCCTGCGCTCTCTTCCGCCCTTTCTTTCGCTCTCTCTCCTGCATTCTCTCTCGCGCTCTCTCCTTCCTTTTCTCTCGCACTCTCTCCTGCAATCTCTCCTGCGCTCTCTCCCGCCCTTTCTTTCACACTTTCTCCTCGCGGTCTCTCCTGCGTCCTCTTTTGCCTTTTCTCTTAACTATGTTCTGCGTTTATCCTTTTCCTTCTCCCGCTTTCTCATATCCTCTCTTTTGTTCCCTCTCCTGCGCCTTTTCCCGCCGTTTTTCTCACGCTTTTTTATGCGCCCTCTCCCGCCTTTTCTCTCGCGCTTATTCCGCGGTCTTGCCCGCCCTCTCTCTTTAGATTACTCCCATGCCCTCTCCCGCGCTTTTTCTCGCCCTCTCTCCTGTGCTCACTCTAGCGTCCTTTCCAGCCTTTTTTCCCCGTGTTTTTTCCCGCTGATCCATGTCTTTTTGTATGTACTAAAGGAGGAGCACCGTCCATAAAAAATCACCGTGAAAAAAATCAGAAATGCCAACGACAAAATTTTACTGATGACAAATGATTGTACTGAAGGTACAACGTTACAACATTAATCTGAACATTTTTGCTGCTGAAAAACAAGCGGCCGGTTGATTATTCATAAATGAAAAAAACTGCATAGTTTAAGAAAGATACATAGATCTATAATGAAAGGTTTACTGAGGAAAACTCAAAACAAAATACTTATACTTGGCCATGGAATCATTTGACGAGTTCGTAGCAAGAGCAAGCGATACGAAGAGCCGTCTACAGATTTTTCGATGAATAGCTGCAAGAACTGCTGATCTTCAATGAGAAGCAAAATATGAAGCAAGCGAATAGAATCAAGGCGAGCTTAAAAACTTTCCTTTTGTAAAATATATTTTCAAAATTTCATGCTCTTTTACCTTTCAAATGTTAGCCTTTGGATTAAGGTTACAAAGTCGAACTTGTTGTCATGTTTAGCAAACACAGTTGAAAATATTATTTACTAGATTAAATAATTTTCCTTAACAACTGAAAAGCTACGGAAGTCTAGAAATGCGTTTGATAAACAGAAAACAACACGGAAAGTTTTTGTACAGTTGATTTACAAATTTAGTTTTCATTAAATTTGTTATTGATGGTTGTTATGTAGAGGGACTTATTCTATATTGTTGTTGAGCAACTTTACTTTTTAAACTATTTTGCACTTTTCGTCGCCTCATTTGTGCTTAATGAGTTTGTCTGCTACTAAAAAAATCTCAGTATAGAAATAAAGGTGGCGTATACTACACGACTTATGCTCGACGTGGTTACAAACGTCGTCAAAACTCATTGTTAATTGGATATCTTACAAATTCTTAATAAAAATCGATTGATCGCGAAACGATTACAAATCTAACATCTATCATGTCGAGCGCGCTATTAGTTCAGTATATTTGAGGCGATTTTTTACAAACGACTCTTTTTTTTCTCTTCCAACTTAGGACTTCTCAACAATTGAGAGTTAGAGATTGGAGGCTTTTCATGTTAAAATCTAAATCGGCAGGGCTTTGATTTTACTGACTAAACAAGCGCCTCAAGCAAAGTTAAATGTGAAATAAAATTTTTGTTTTCTTGGCGACGTTATCTTGCAGTTTCTAGCCCAGAAAATTGATAAAATCTAGCAGATTATTGCATTGGAATCCGTCAAACATGGCCAGCGGGAAGAAAGATTTCGCATTAAAAACCAGGGGGGGTACTTCGGGGTCAAAAGGGTAGGGATGACCATTGGAAAAGTCCCCAAAATACCCTAAAAAATTTCAAGGGATAAAAATTTTCTACCATAAAAAATACTTCTCGTTTTGAAAATACCCAAAAAAATACCAATTGGAAGCTGAAAATTTTCCCTGGATAGCTAGCGAGTCGGCGCTAAGTCCCCTCGTGCTGTGTTAAGCGTGATATGCAGTGAATAAAGGCGCGCGCGTAGTAAAACGTTCGCCAAAGAACGTCTTTTAAAACTTCTTATCAGCACGCATGCTTGCTAAAACACGAGACTACAAGCAGTGCAATAGCTTGGCGGTTTTAAACCCTAAAAAATGCCAGGCTCTTGGCTTAACACTGGGTTTCTTTTTACAACCCCTAAAAAATACCGCGCTGGCAATTTTAACCCCTAAAAAACACGACGGTCATACTTACAATCCCAATATAGGGAGTACCCCTCCCCCCCCTTCCCGGGATAAAAAAATAACAACTTTACATATTCTTTTCAGTCCCAGTTTTATTGGTAAATTTTCCCAACACGAGACGGAGTCCATACTATTCACTGAACAAGCTTGGAAGAAATATATTTTTCGGCATTTAAATTAATTCGCGTTTTTTGATCAGTTCTGATTTTCTCATTAACAAATTTTTTTGGTTTGTATGTGTTATGCAAGGAGAAGTGGGCTGTTAATAAATGACTGTTACTGAAAGGTTTAACAGCGGTTTGTATATAAACAAAAGGGTGTATGTGAACACATTTTCTTTGCAATGTATTTTTTTTGTAGGCTGAGTTCTGCGAGCTGGTAGAAAAATAACAAAAATATTCAAGCCTTAAGAGGTCAAAATGGCAGTGTTAGCTAGCTATAACCTAACTTATTGATAATTGACACGGTGACAGAGTACGATATTTACGTTCCAATTAATTGGAATCAATTAAACTCGCTTCAAATAATCGATCACTTTACATTTCGAGGTACAAGCTCAACCACAGATTATTAACAGCAGGTTAATTGCAGAGCCAAAAAACCTCACAAGTTAACTTCGCTGCTGGTGTACAAATTATTTATGTTGTTTTTCGTTGTTGTTAGCTAGCTCTTGGAACGCCAGTGGAGAAATGGAAATGTCTGGTGATAATATTAATTTTTTAAATTTCCTTAGAGGTCACAAATTCTACTTTTGGAAAGTTAAACAAATTACCTCGGTACTGACGTTCGCAAAAAATAAGTTAGAGTTGATTATATCAGTAGATAGAGGTAAAGTAAATATTGGTCTTTTTTTCAACCATGGTTCAAAGTCGTTGAATCTTTTCTTACATTATTTCAGCCAAGTAATCATGTGCAGATGAAATCAGTACAGGTTGCTAGCGAACGGCTTTTGTATCGCTGGAATCGGGCGGTAGTCAAAAGTTCTCGTCTTTATGTTTGTCGCGTTGGCGACAAACCCAGTTGTGTGTTTTCAGATTCAGTAGCTGACTCTATGACATTGTTCAAATTATGTTCACAGCCAGAGGTATTTTTTGCATTTCCACCGTAAACATTTTCTCTGACATTTTTGTGATAAAGACTATTAAAATTTGAAACGAATGAAAGCACCGGCAAAGCCAATGTCAGTGCTCCAAAAACGGCACACAAGGCTGTTGTTAATTTTCCTACTGCAGTAACTGGGACCATGTCGCCATAACCAATCGTTGTTACTGTTTGAATCGTGAACCAGAAGGTCTCCGGAATACTTTTAAAGTAAGTATTGATTTGGCCGGTTTCAATATAATACAACAAGCTCGAAAAGACAACTACCATTATAAATAGACACAGCAACAGTAGCCCCAACTCGTGTAAACTCTCGAAAACACAGTAGCCTATCACGCTGAGACTTTTTGAGTACCGCGATAGCTTGAACATTCGAAATACACGCATTATTCGCAGAACTCGTATAACTGCCACAGAGCTTGACTGCGAACTCCCAAAAAAAAGCGTTACGACAAAAGGCAATATTGCCATCAAGTCCACTGTATTAAGAAAAGATAAAAAGAATGCAAATTTGTTCGGGGAAGATAACAGACGAACAGCATACTCGAGTGTAAACCAAGTGTTGAAAACGATGTCGACAACAAACCAAGAGTTTTTTGTTGCGCCGTCTGCTTCAGCTACTGTCGATTCTACAATAATTAACACAACAGATGAAACTATCATAAACATTGAGAAAATGGCCAGTATCTTAGCAGTCTGTGACGTGTACGGGTACTCGAAACACTCCCATACTTTTCGTTGATATTCATTAGACGGAAGACTTACACTTTTCTCCTCGATGTATCCCTCCCGTACCAACATATTTTTCACAACTTCTTCGCCCAACTCGAAAAATTCTACTTCTGCTTTGAAAACCTTCATAGGAACATCCACTGGTCTGTGTAACCTTCCATTTGACTGATAAAAAAACAGTATTGCTTCAAAAGCCGAGCGGTTGCGGTTGAAAAAATACTCATCAAGTCCCTGTACGTAATACATCTGTCTTTTTTGTGGACATCCGAGAAGCGTTTTGGGAAAATTTGCCAACGTTCGAAGTCGAGTTTCGTAGAGCATTCCGCTAACATTGATAACAACCCGTCTATCAAGCACAAAATTATCCCATAATGGTTTTTTGTCAGTTAGTGTTGGAGCCGATACCATCGTGGCTTGATGCAATGAAGATGAATACTCTTCAAGTATTGACCATTTGTGAGCCTGGGATAGCCTTTAGCTCAGTTTCTGAGCATTTCTGAACGGAGACCAAAACATTAAATCATGAGAAACCGATTCGTTTCGATTCAATTGTGATTCGTAAGTTCGTTAAAGCAGCTGTTAAGGAAACATTAATTTTCTCATCAATAATTAAGCGGTGGTTTTCCATAGAAGTATGAATGAGCCATGCAAACAACTGTAAAGACCTACATCAAACTCTATAACTACCGTCATAAGCTCGTTCCCAAGCCGTACTTCTTTCAGTCTGGTTAGGGATTAACATTAGCAAAAGATCTTACAGGAACAAAAGGAATTATCTATTATTCACGTTGTTTTAATTTGGTAAAATTTAAATTTAGTATGCAGAATCCATTGCTAACCGACAGCGTTTTTAATTGAAATAGCCAAGTTGTTTACATTCCGTTTTGCAAAGCTTCAGACTGGTTCGTTTGCGGCTATCGGGCGTGAAAAGAAGATTGATCAATTTTACCCTTTTTGCCTCAGGACAGATTATCATGAAGTCTTGAGATTCGTAAAGTTACGTTGTTACACCTCTGTAATCATGTTTTTAATTCTTTGCTTTAGTTTCGACTATATTTTCATTTCGCGCTCCAGGTCGTTTTAACCACTTGAATGCCATGTTTGAGCGACCTTGCTAAACCAGGTTTTAAACAAAAAGGGCAGTTGTCGAAGTATCTGTATTTTCTGACCAAAACGGAAAACCAGAATAAAAATGATCTTTCAGTAAATTTTTCTTTTGAAGCTACCTCAGTTCAGATTTATTAGTCTTAAAGCGACATTTAGTTTTAACTCGCTTTTCAAAGGTATAATACAAATTGTTTTCCTTTCGTAATGTTTAATGGTAATGACTTTTTCCAGTTGAGTTCGATATGCGATTTTAGTTGGCTTTTGTAAAATAAATAAAAGATAAAAAATGTGTAAACATCTGAGTTTGTGACCACAATAACGTTTGCAGGCTGTTTGAAAGCAAAATTCGTTTAATTCATCAGCTCAGCCGAGTTTATTTTATGAAACTTGTTTGCGTTTCCTCAGGCGAACCGGGGCTCTAAATACCGCATAGCCGTTGCATAGCTCCAACGTTGTTATATGAGTCGTTTGTTTGTGTATATATGCATGGAGATAGACAGAGAAAATCAAAATAGCACCAAAAATTTAAGTAAATAAAGAATGCATTCTATTTTTATGGAAAAGCCATAGGACATTTAGTTGAAAACAGCGACAGTCTTAAAACAAGAAGCATGCTATAGTTTGATCAGCATTTTTTAGAGAAAGAATCGAAGAGTTTAAAGAAACTGACAAATTTTCAGTTCAAACTATATTTAACTTAGTCCTATAAATTTGAAATACATGGTGGCGGTGCCTGAAGCATCAGATCAGGTTGGACCCGACACCGGATAATTTCTTGACAGGTGTTTCAAGAAAGTTAGATATGAACGATTTATATCTATACGAACTTTTAGAGAAAGTAAATGGAGGTTATTGAACAAACGAAAACCTGGTTGACATCTAATCCATTTTCTTACGAATCCAAGATAATTCAATAAAGTGCAATTTAACCAGAAAAAGAATGCAACGGGTATTTTCAAAAAACATTCATCGTTGAATAGAATGATTTTCAAATATATAGTCTTATAAGTAATCTCCTTTCAGTTCTAACCGTGCAATTCCTTGTGCATATATAATTTTTCATTCTTTGTTTACATACAACAATTTTTATTCTTTACTGTATTAAACTCAGGGGGTGTATTTTTGTTTTGCGACGACCAAGGAGACTGTTGTTTTATCTAACATTCAACACGAGCTCAAATAGTTGTCAAAACGCTCACTCAAAAGGTTAGGGCTTTTTTGGTTTTGATGAAGCCAGTCAACTCGTTAATGCTAATTGACAGTAAAGACAATTTTAGAAATTTTTCTTTTTTATAGCAAAAACGCCTTCCATCATGATTTTGACAAAAATAGATCTCGAATAGATCAAGTTTACCTTTCTTAATGTTAGCACAATCATCAGATAGGCTGACTGACCAATGGCCTACGCCATGGAAATTTGGCTAAGATTAATTGCATCTGACAATGATCTCACCACAACATAAATGTTTTAGCGCAAAAAACTTATCTAACCTTCCTCTTTTCACTTTATTTTAGTGTTTTAGTTTCTGCTGTGTGTTTATGTAACTATAATTGAGTTGTAGGAGTGTTATAACTTTTAGTTATACTTCTCTTTCCCACTGGTGTGTGAAAACTTCACGGCAACAACTTTCAGACCTTGTGCCGGCGAGATAAACGTGCACGCTTTTAGGATCAGCAACGTTTACCAACTCTCGCAAATTTTCCGACTTGAGTTTCTTTAAAAGCCTTCTCGATCTTTTATGGCTTACTTCAAACGAATAGACTCAGTTTAATTGAACCCATAGACTTTCTGCGACTGAGCTACCTGAACCAAGATAAAGATTAGTGCGGTCGACAGATTCATTTCCTGTCATTTTGATCAAAAGGGCGTCGGATCGGATTTACAATCATAACAAACGAGCTAAGTTTTGATATCAAGAAGAATTTTAAACTTTTGTTTTCCCTATTTTATTAAGAATTGAGGCCTTTGGCGTTACTAAGATCTTAATCAATAAGGCCAGCAGGTTTTGTCGCTAATTTTTTCTCAAGTTAATAAGATCAACTGGTATAAGAAAAAACACAATTTTCAATAACCTAACAAACGCTTGAACAATTGAATTAAAGTCTGCGGTGTGTAAGTTCAAATCATAGCGCAACCCTAACACACTGGTAACGGAACTAATCATTCCTTCTCGTTCAAAAATCAGCTGCAGGTATCTTCATAGTTTTTTGGGAAAAATAGATAAAATATTTTTGTGCTCTTAACTGACCGAGAGTTGAGGTAGGTCTGAGACTTAAAGTGCCTGTGACATTAAATATTTTGTTACGTCAGCGAATAGTAGATCTTGCTAAACGAGGAATCGGCGGTGAAAATCTTTTGCCCAAATCTTTTATGGATCTCGAGATGTTAAAGTGCCTATGAAGTGAAACTTTTTATTACTTACGTGGATAGACCTTGCTAAATGAGGAATAGTGGTGAAAAAAAATTTTTTTAAATATTTTATGGGTCTTGAATATTAACATTTAAAGTTCACAACTGATGACGCAATTTGGGGTTCCAAAAAAACTTGCATTTTATTTGAATCTGCTGCCAATCCATAACATTTGGATGTATTTAAGCCAAACTTAGGCTGCTGATGCATCTCGAGGTAGAAAGATCACCAGTGCAGGTTTGGCTCACATTTATCCAAAGATTATGGTTTGGCAGCAGATTCAAATAAAATGCAAATTTTTTGGAACCCCAAATTACGTCATCAGTTGTGAACTTTAAATGTTAATATTCAAGACCCATAAAATATTTTGAAAATTTTTTTCACCGCTATTCCTCATTTAGCAAGGTCTATCCACGGAAGTAATAAAAAGTTTTCAATTCATAGGCACTTTAACATTTAATGTTTTCAAGCTAGTGATGACGTCAGTTGTTGGACCGGAAAATTTTCAATTTTTCGGTATCTTCTGCCCATCCATAAGTTTTTCATGAATCTAAGCCAAACTTGGGCTGATGATGTAGCTCGGGGTATTCTTCAGAATGGTTACTAATTTTTGTCCAAAGGTTAAGAATTTGCAGCAGATTTCAAAAAGATAAAAATTTGCCTGTCCAACAACTGACAGTCATCAGTTTAAAATTATAATGTTAAAATCAGTCGAGAGCCATAACACATGTTGACAAAAAATTTTCACTCCTCTTTCTTGTTATAAGAAAGTGTTAAATTTGCAAAAAAAACGGATAACCACGGTACAACAATTCCGCCGGTTACTATTTTTTGTCCAAAGGTTAAGAATTTGCAGCAGATTTCAAAAAGATAAAAATTTGCCTGTCCAACAACTGACAGTCATCAGTTTAAAATTATAATGTTAAAATTAGTCGAGAGCCATAACACATGTTGATAAAAAATTTTCTCTCCTCTTTCTTGTTATAAGAAAGTGTTAAATTTGCAAAAAAACGGATAACCACGGTACAACAATTCCGCCGGTATGTGTTGATCACTGAACTGATCGAATTGGGCTCACGAAGGTAAATATAAATAAAAAAGAATAGCAAATACAACGCAGAACTTAAATTTTTCTCTTACGATGAGAAAAATTTAAAACCTGGAAGTATTGGCTATTCTTTTTATTTACTTACAACAAAGGCCTATCCACTGACTTAACAAATATTTCATGTCATATATGCACTTCAATTTTCAGCAAGGACTGACCGAATAAGATTTATCGTTTGTTTTTGTTTCGAATTTATCTAGAAATCGAAAGAAAAAGTTTTATAATGCTCAACAGCCAATCAGATTGCTGGATTCTACAAATAAATGGCGCCAAGGTCCAAAGAGCCTGGGAAGGAAGTTCCTAAGCAACCGCGTCTGTTCTCAATCATAAACTTTCAAGATGGCGTCCGCTAATCCATTACTTACTTTGGAACGAATGCTGAATGGTAAAACAACTCTGAAAACACAGAAGGTTACTCATAGTGATATTATTTGTAAGTGTTTTTACAATACCTTTTTTTTTAGAAGCGTTGAATTTATTCGAATATATTTCGGCAGATACTTAAAACACCGAGTCGTCGGTTGCTCTTTACCCTCAATTATATTTTATAAGCTTTAATTAATGTTGTTATTTACCTTATGATTTTATTTACGATCACTGATTTAGGTATTTTACTCAGTATCATATGTTGTCGTTTGTCTTTTTTGCCTAAGTTGCCTGCTAAAAAACTGAAAAATGCGGCAAGTAAAGTTATTTTCAAATTCTACGCGCGCGCCTGACTGAGTGACACACAGAGAGAGAGAACAGTTGAGCTCGCTTCCTCGCGAGCCACAGAGCTCAAAGAGTTCCTCTTGGGTACAGAAAATTGTTGTAGGATTCTAGTCTCGTGAGGCGATGAGGCAAATCTGTTGTGGTTCGACGCCTCAGGTGTTTTCCTTGTAGTGCACTGGCCCTAAGCCTTGGTTCATTTATAGCCCTTATATATAAAGTTTCAAGAGATTATGATGTTATTAGACTTTCATAATGAAAATCTGTAAGCACTTTTGCTCCATGGCTAACTTTTTTTTTATAAATCAGAAGGATTAACCAGGTTTTCAAAGTATGGCTGTTCAGCTATTAAATATAGCAGATTCTGTATAATTTTATATTAATCCTAAGGGGGTGTTCTAAAGTTAATTTGACACCGCTTAACATCCATTTGAAAGTTACATCTAATTGAATGTAAGGGTTTTCTCTCATCCTCAAAGTTAACTATTGTATTGGTCTTTTTGTAGGTATAACTATCAAATATTCCAAACTTCAAGATAATTTATTACTGCACGTTTAATCTAATTGGTTTCTGAGAGAGTAGGATTATTTTGCAAACACCCAAAACATTTTCAGTATGATGTATATATAGTTAACCCAACAATGCCTGTTTTTAAACTTCACCCTCCCCACAAGTCTTTGCAAGATGTCAGTTTGGGATAAGATAAGGGTTGACATTTTTGTATAAATGCCTTAACTGGACAACCAATTTTCTTGTAAGAATTTTTAAGGTTAGGCAAATACTTGTCCTTTTGGTTAATTTTTAGGTATTGGAACAGAATTACTGAATGAAATTAATGAGCAAATCAGAGAAGATAGAGACAATGCTGTCAAGGAAGCTGTAAGTAAAACATGATATCCCGGGGGGAAGGGAAGGACATTTTGAGGCAAAAAGGACAGGGTACTCATCAAAAAATGTGGAAAAATGCTTAAAAACACACCAAGGCATGAAAAATACCTCATTAAATGATTTTGAATAAGAAAGGAGTTTAGTGCAGAAAAAACATGGTTTCTTGTTTTGTTTTTTCTAACCTAAAAATGTGATTGCTTTGAAATAAAACTTGATTTAACTCTGGGTACCCCTAAAACACTTGACTGTGACCCCTAAAATATGTGATAAGCACCCTTATACCAATAGAGGGGGCACTTCCCTACCCCCCCCCCATCTGCCTTAAAAGCCTTTGGGTGGCTAGCTGTTACTGAGAAGCAACTATAGCTGCGAGCTGAGTGACAAGATAATGATGTACATAAATTAATGTGTTTCAAACATTATCCAGCACCAGCTCATCTTAGTTATAAGTTGGGTGAGGAATTCTATGCACCTGCAAACAATCTACAAAACTTGACCATCTGAATATTCCAAAATGCCAGACAGTATGTGACTGCCCAGTGAAATTTTTTACAGAGCTGCAGAAGTCTGGAAAAATTTAACAGCAAAACAATAGAGCTAATAAAAAAAATTTAAAGGTGTTTGTTTTGTTATACATTCTTATTTACATAAACTGGTAGTTTTCAAAAAAACAGATCATATATTTTTATGGCTCTTAATTTCCTCAACTAATTGAGCAAAGCCATAATGTCTAAGTCTTTTAGAGTGAGTCGAATACATAGGAGGTAGCCCAAGCAATTTCATTTAAGCTTTACATCAACTTTAACCATCTACACAGTGTACTTTGAGTGCTTACGTATATAGCATCACATGATCGCACTGTGTTGCAGCCACTCACACACTTCAAATATACAGGAGCCATATACATACTGAAATCAAATCACTTACTGAAAATTAATTGAGCAAAAATGACGTTTCGCCTTATCACACACTGCCTTCAGGCAGGTTTTCGAATTTTCATTAAGTGATTTAATTTCAGTTCATTATGCAGAAAGTATAGCATGTACAGAACCATATGCGCTGTATTAGTGCTTTTTGTTCAAAATGCAGGGCTTTTTTAATCTGATTTTATACCAGGTTAAAGCTGCTGAGATGCAAGCGTTACTGGAAAGAAACGAGGCTCTTAGGGAGCTTAGAGATAAAATGAATTATGAAAGGGAACAGGCTCTGGAGGAAGCAAGAAATGTGAGTATTATTAATAGTGAATTATTGATATCTTGAATCAATCAATCTGCCTCCAGCTCGTTATCTACACAAGTTAAGCTTCACAGTGGAATCCCGGTTTAAAGATATTCCCGGTATAACGATAAACATTCATTTCCCCGGCAAAAGTTATAGTAAAATGTACGGGGTAGAACCCTGGTATAACGATATTCGGTTTAACGATAATCCCGGTTTAACGATCAGGATTTTGTCCCCTGAGAGCAAAATCTTTCCTGGTATAATGATAAAATAAACATGACAGAGCACAGGAAATGCTGGTTTTATAACAAAACAAAAAAAAACATCAATGCTTATGTCAACAATCATTGTTGTTGTTTACGCTCCAGCAGCCATAAATACTGATTAATGTGTTTTAAACCGCTTTATAGATCATTGTTTATCTGCCTTTTAACAGTTCCCTTAATTTTAGCATTTTGAACATAGAGTAAAAATGCGTATGTCACCTTTTCCCCGGTATAACAATATTTTTAGAAATTTTCCCACAATATCATTATACCGGGAATCTCTGTATAACGATATCCCAGTTTTGACGTCCCCTTGGCATATCGTTAAACCGGGATTCCACTGTAATTATTAGTAACATGCAAACTCATTGTTTAAGGACAATTTTTGCATACATGTTGAGGTCTCATCTTTCCCATGACAGATTTTGATGTTTTCCTGGACATTAGCTCAGTAGCTTTGCTTTTCATAGATTAAATTTTTGAAGTGATTAAAATCATTATGCACGTATTCTTGGGTTTCACACAAAGACAGAAGCGGCCATGTGAGAGCCCTAACAAAAGAAATCATCAAAATTCTTTCGTTCAAAAGCACCAATATGGTTGTTATGATGACAGCCCGTGCAACCCACCATTTACCATTGTAAACTGTCACGGAAATTAAGTTCAGCAGATTTTGTAAAAAAAATCACCAGAATTCCACAGGTCTGGAGAGTCATTACACAAAATCCTTTACAGATCCTGCATGAAATAGTCAAAAATTAACAACAATATTAATTACTTAAATTTCAATAAAACAATTAATATAATTTCTTGTGATTGAGTGACCTTAAGATGAATTAGACAGAAATTAGTATTTCTGCAGCATCACTGTGCCAGCGGTAGAGACTGGGTTCAAAATAGAGGAAATGTATTGTGGGTAATAGTTGAGTAGATAAGATGAATAGAGTATGTGTTTAGTCAATCTACAGGCTCTGACTCTTGAACTACACAATCATGTACACTGAGAAAAAAATTTACAACCTACATTTACAACCTCAATCATTTACAACATAAGTTCTATTGCAGATATCATTACGATCGAGGATTGTGTAATATTCAACAAGTAGAGCCTGCTCCACCAAAACAATAAACCAAATTGTTTTTATTCGTCTGTTTTCTAGTGGAGCAGAAATAGTGCTGTTTCTGTTAAAATTTTGATGTTTGAGGTGTATGTTATATGGCTGTGTGCCACCTAGGGTATGGTTTTCAAATTCAACAGTCTTGGAAAGGGACTATTGTATTTCAAATTTGCCAGAAGTCTGCGATAGGGTTACATGTTTAATTTGGGATGGTTTAAGGTACTATTTTCCACTTTGGTCCGGATGATTAATAGGGTATGTTTTTACTTATAGGTCTAGGGTAGGGAATCAAAAACATTCATGATTCAAAGATCTTGGATTAAGGGTCAGAGTTTTGAGCTTAGGTTGGCACACCTAACCCCTTTCATTAATAATTATTGATAGAGCATTGGAGGGCAGCGCTAGCTAGCTATTAATAAATTAAGCAGTCTTTTGAGAATGGAAACCTAGTTTTATTTATTTATATGGACAGACTGTGCAGAGTAAGTAATGGTTTTTGGTTTACTTGTTTTTTTTTACAACCATTATGTCTAATAATGTTAATTGATAAATAAATACTTTTGCACCAAACCACTATTGACAGAGAGCAGAAGAGAGAATGGCAGAGATAAAGTACCGTTGTGAGGTTGCTGAGAAAAAGAGAGCACGTGCTGCATATGAACAATATCAACAAGACAAGAAAGACGCTCTGGAAAAAGCAGCAGAAAAACATGAGAAAGAAAAACAGAGAGCTTTACAAGATCTCACTCTGAGGTTGACCAAGGAACTTCAAAATAAGGCAGCTCTTGAGAAAGAAAAAGCTATTGCTAGGTCCCTAGCCATTGCAAGGGTAATATTAAACTTTTATAGTTTATGTCTTGTTTGCTGTTTATAGCCTTACTTAGGGCTGATAACTACAAACCCTTTCAGTTGTATTGGTAAATTCTCCCAACTAGAGCCCAAACTTTTCATTGAACAAGTTTGGGAGAATTTGACTTTTCATCTTCAGTATAGTTTACTTTGTTTGATCAACTCCCCATCTTGACTCTTTCAAATGTCTTAATTATTTTGTGTATATGTGAACTATCTATCTGAGAATTTTGACGTAAGTTAAATTTTGTTTGGACTGCAATAAATTCTGTCAAAAGTTAACTCAATGTAGAGCACTTATGTACTTATGTTAACATAAGCAATAAATTCATGATTTTAAAAAGATAATTTTTACAACAACAAAAAAACAAGAAACAAACAATTCATTTCTTTCGTTTTGCTTCAATGTGGAACAGTTAGCAGATCAAAATGATGTACATGCAGCTTTATTTGCTTTCAACAATCCTTTTGAGCCATGATGCAGTTTATTTATTTCTTTACAACAATATTTAGACAGAGATACCCACTCACTCAATGTTCAGCAGTCAGCTGGTTTGAATGCAGTTTTTGAAAGAAACTGGCTAGCCTGTTTGGGTCTGAATTGAGTAGCATTATGAACAGTCTATTCAAAGGGCCAACCCAAAAACCTGAAAACTTTAATTGTTTGATTAAATTAATAAAACTTGTCTGGTTTGTTTTGGCAGGAAAAAGCGGAGAAGAGGAAGCAGGAGGCAATTGAGGGAACAAGAAGAAAATGTGAAGAGCAGGCCGCTGTTGAGGCTGCAAAGGTATCAAAACTACACGCTGAACAGGTGGATAACTTGAATCAGAGGTAGGCCACATATAATATTTGAGTTTCTTTTTCAGGAAACCTCTTGAAATAAACATTGATGATAAGTGTTTTTCAATTTTCAAAGGTAAATAAAATCCTGTTAGCAAACTGCATGGAAAATTATGAATAGTATAAATTATACAAATGACTGTTTTTGCCATGATTGATATAATAATTGTTATTACATTATTATTTTTTGTACCATTAAAGATAGAGTTATTAATTACAACATGTTCAACAGCGTAAATCAAGTTTTAAGTCTGTTATACATATTGCCTTGCTTGATCTTCTTGAAGTTGAGGATGAATATCTTAATAAATTTGATATCCTCTCGAAACTCGATAAATGATTTCTATATTGCTCGTTGCGCGTCAATAAAGGAAATATTACTAATTTTGATTTTGCTTAGTTTTTCAATTTCATCATCTTTTACTGTATATATGTTTTCCACAATCTTTATTTTTGTCTTATATTAAATTCCAATTAACAATGTGATTAAGGTTAAAAGCATAAGCTGAATACCAGCTCACGTACATAATAGTTTTTTTATAATGTTCGCTGCCCGCCTCGACTAGTTTAAACTATTTTGCAGGTAGCAACAAATTTCTTTTAATTTTCTTTATATGGTAAATAAGTAAAGTCTGAAAGTCTGAAAATCTGAACATGACAGGGCTCGAAATGAACTTTTTCCAAATAGCCAGCTGGCTACTAGAAGCAAAAATTTGGTGGTCTGGGCACAAGCTTTAGTAGCCATGTATATATGATTATGCAATATATATATATTGCATCTGTAGCTGTTTGTGCAAGGATAATTGTATTTATTTCCAAATTTGTTTACCGAAGAGTGCAGATAAGCTACTTTTGACCATCACATTTCTGGTTATTTATTTTTACAAGAAATTATTTATTTATTTATTTATTTATGACATTTTTTGACTCAAGGAGTCACGGGAGAACAGACAATAGGACTCTGGGTCCCCTTCGAGGTTTGCCATCCGGGACCTACGGTTTAACGTCCTTATCCGAGAAGACGCGAAGGTCTAACCGTTTGAGCAAAGGCAGCACCTTCTCCTCACTTATTTCAAGACCCCGAGTGAAGGTCCGGCACCGGGAATCAAACCCGGGCCTCCTGCATGACAGACTGGTGCCTTACCAACTAGACTAACCAGGCGGAGGTTTCAAGACTGGATTATGTCACATATTTTTAAAATATTCCAGCTTAACTCTGAAAAATTTGTTGCAAGTTCCACATAATCTTGTTTTAGCCAGTTAGTTACAAATTCTAAAAATCTGGTAACCAGCATTCATTTTTTGGTAGCATTTTGGTAGCATAGGTGGCAGGTTCAATTAAGCCCTGGTTGAAGTGACAAAATTAGCAATAAAACCAGGTATTTTGGCTACATCTGGAACCTCAATGGACAGAACTGACTAAAATCAAAATTGTTCAGTTATTATGTTGTTTTTACTATTTTTGTTGTTTTTATTACTATTGCAACTAACTATTAACTATTTTATCTTTGACTGTAGAATACATTATCTACAAAAAATGATTGACACAGAAAGATCAGAAAAGAAAAGATTACAGGAGACATTCTTAGTAAGTGAGCCTTGATTCGTTCAAATATAATGTACAGCATCAAATTAATGGCCACAACCACTGCTTGACATGTTTGTGGGAACACAGCCAAAGTTTATAGCATTTGTCAACACCTAGTTTCTCCTACAATAACAATAAAAAATATCCTGATTAGTGATGAGAATATGGAATTCAATCACCCGTGCAAAAAACTGGAATCCAATTATTTGCAAAACTCTCCAAATCTACTCATAGAGATATTATAAACACAGGTAATGAGAATTTAGAGACTCATTGAGTTTTACAGGAGTAAATGCAGTGGCGAGCAATTTTGTAAAGCTCTTCTGTTGTTTACTCAAGTTTTGTGACAAGATACTATGCAGCTCAACATTTTAAATTAGTTTTAAAGTTTAGACTCTACTTCCTTTTCCTTTTGATGAAGAAAAGCTTGAAGTCTTCTTATCCAGCTAGCCGGCTCTCCAGATGTGTTAGGCGCACGGAGAATGTGTTAGGCAAGCAAAGCAAGTTGCGAGGGGACTGGGAAGGGAGTCGCTTGCAGGCTTTTTATCTAGCACGAAAATGCACAGACTCTGTCTGTTCTTCTTTGCATTTTTTCTCTTTCTAGAGTTTTGTCTGGGTTGCTTGCTCTATCGGGTTATCACTTTATAACCCAAATCCATAGATGATGAATTTGAGATAACTTGAAGCAAATTTTTATCATCCTGTTTTGCATTTGAGTTAGCTTAAACAGGTCCAGGAATTGAAGTCTTTGAATTTCCTAACTGGTGAATACATGAGCGGGAACCCTTCTATTTTTAAAACGACATTGAGGATTATCAATGTTGGCTTCACAGCGGCCGAGTTTGTCAAGAGTTAGAGCCCCACCCAGAGCCCTTGAAGTTATTACGCAGGAATTTTCTAAGCGTGTTAATTTTGAAAATTTAATTTTCTGGCGCGATAGAGTCAAGAAGTCAAAAAAACACTGGATCAGTTGTTTCACATGTTTGACTGCTTCTTTATCAAAAACATTTGCGTTGATTTCTTCTATGTATAAATGACTCCATCCATTTGTTTGTTTATCAAAAACGGGATCAGAAGTAAGTATACGAATTGTACTATCTGTCAAAGTACCGTTGGTCTAATCGCGCTAATTTTTTTGAAAAAAATTATACCTTTATTATCGCGTTAATTTTCTACAATTAAAAACGTCGGCCGCTTCAAACGGCGATAATTATCTCAACGTTGATATTCTTGTGCATTAGTTAAATGAGTGATAATACCGTAATTATTTTAATTAGCGCCATGGCCCTGGGCGCTAATTAGAACTTTTGCCTTTTGGATGGGCGCTAATTCGAGGTTGGGCGCGAATTTTCACGATTTTCAGCAAGTAGCAACGTTATCTTTCCTAAACATAACAAAGAAAAAAAAGGCTTAACAATTTTCTCACTTCACCCAGGATAACCAATTTCACTCTCGTTGGCAGTTGAACGATCGGTCTATGATATTATCCATTTTAAGCTATAACTGAGGAAATTAAATAAATAACACTTGACTTCTTTCTTTTTATCTTTTTATAAGCTTTTTGGGGGGAAGGGGATGGGCGCTAATTTGAGGCTGGGCGCTATTTAACTTTTTCACTTTTTGGGTAGGCGCTTATTCGAGGTGGGCGTTAATTCGATGTTGGGCGCGAATTTTACTAGGGTGCCCCTCCCTATCTTGCCTATACATGGAACGGCGAAACACGATAGACGAGGGGCACCATA
>JAOBAT010083463.1:0-18968 GCA_026413305.1 Hydrozoanthus tunicans
AAGGGGGGGCGAAATCCCCAGAGGGGGGCGAGGGAGGGGGGCGAAATCCCTAGTGAATCCGCCCCGGGGGGGGCGAATTTTGGGGGGGGCGAAATCCCTGGAACACCGGATTTCAGACCTGCCCTTTTAGTAAAGAGCTTCAGTTTGTATCATTCTTAATGTGAGGTGCTATAAAATCGTGATTTTGAATCAGTTTTAAGTTCCTTACCACCAGTTTGCTCGCTCTAGATGGCGTTGGCCGCGTTTTAACGATTTTAGTCTCGATTTTAGTAATAGTTGTTGTATTTCCGGTGCCGGCTGACTATTCTGTTCCATGTGTATAATTGTGTATGTTTACCTAGCTGCTTGTATTTTTTTCAGAACGTGTGGTCGGGGATGAATTACATCGCAGTGGTCGGAACTCTGGTGTTAGTAGTTTTCTTTCAACTCGGGCCAGGTAAACACTACTGTTTCATTGCAGTGAGTCTATTATTTGAGAAAGTTGTATTTGTTTGTTTTCTTTCTACTCGTCCTGAACGGTAAGAACACTTTATAACTGCGCATATAGTTGGTTGGTTGGTTAAGTGGCCAGCTAGGGACGATTTTATTTCACAGTTTTGCTTGTTTCTGAGGAAGAATGTTTTTTGTTTTGTTTTTGCTTTCTAAAAAAAGAGATTGTCGGGTTATTAAGTTTGAGCCAGGTAGAATGAGTTCTCATCCAAGACAAGAATATCTGGCAAAGCGTTATCTTGCAGTCTTCGTTGTATCCAAGAACCACGGTTTGTTCAACCACCACAAGTCTGCTTGAGCCGTAACCCAACGAAGTCCTCATCCAACCGGCCTTTCAATTCCTCTCCACCAGTTCGGCGTTTGTGTATATGTTGTGGTTGAATTTTACTCTTGGTTAAAGTTTTATTTTCCCTTGTTTTAGCCTATGGTAATGGAAGATAATGACTTTGCAACAAAGGAAAACAAAATTCAAACCAAGGGAAAATTGAACAACACCATAGAGACCTTCTTCGTGTTCATATACCGCCGAAAACAGTAGACTGTCGGCATACATGCACAATTTTAGTCCCGAACTAAAGTAAGATATTTACAAACCCCAACGAGAAAAGGTGTTATTAAAACTCAGTGTATTGTTTCATTTCAAAATTCAGTTCCTCTACGCTCGAAGTTAAGATTATTTTGTTGTGGCCGTTTGCCGACAATATTTTATTCAGCGTTACCTTGAGCACAATAAGGGTTTTTTGATAAAGGTTCTTCTGACATTTGTGTTTTTGATTGGCATACTTTAAGTAATTTTTGACATTGTTCTACAGAGACAATTGTAGTTAAAGGTATGATAATAAAATGTATCATGTAGATTTTAGAAATCAGTGCAAGTTTGTTGGGTGTCTTATGAGTGCGTTTTTCACTAATAAGGCGGTAAAACGTTACTGCGGCCAAGGAGTGCATGATGTTTCCATGTCTTTTTTTTCAGGCCCAATCCCTTGGTTCATCACGGCCGAGCTGTTCTCCCAAGGCCCTCGCCCCGCGGCGGTCAGTGTGGCAAGTACAGTGAACTGGCTTGCTAACTTTTTAGTGGGGATTAGTTTCCCAGTGATGCAGGTAAAGTTGGGCTGTCGATTTACTGCGCATGTAATATACTGCTCATACGATTTGTTCATCGCACCCTTCGCTTCGATGTATAATACTTTTCCTTATTTTTCTTTTGTGAAACCTTACTTTGAAAGAAGTTAATTTGACGTCAAGGCTATAATGATTAGCGTACGATAGAGGCAAACTTACTAACTTAATGGGGTTTATAATAGAGATAAGTAAAGGTAGTTTATGATGTAACTAAATTAGGGTATGACTAGGGTTAAAGAACTTACCTACAGGATAGTGTGCGAAGATTTTTAATTCATGACCAAACAATATTAGAAACTGTACGATTCTGAATTGAGAAAAAATACCATATTTTTTTCCCTGGCAACAGCACGCACTGTACCCTTACACGTTTGTGGTATTTATGGGGCTGGTCGCCATCTTCTGGCTGTTTACGTACTTCTTTGTGCCAGAGACGAAAGGCAAAACTATAGAGGAAATAACAGCTCGCTTCAGGCACAGGCGCGGTTACTCAGACATTGGCCACACCAACTCGGGTGGGGACGTGGGGCAGCCCAACTTTTAACCAAGTTGTCATGGAGAGCACTCTATTTCTCCGTAGTTATTGTTTCCGTTTCTCGTCGCTGCCGACTGTCGATGAAATAACGACATTGCACAGCAGCTCTGATCACGTGAAATCAACTCGTTTCTTTCTCCCCTTACATAAAATGATCTTAAGCGGAATTTTTTTCATCATTAGTTCGTCTTCTCTTGTACGACTCGTGTAAATATTGTTCTTTGAGGAGAGGACTAAATACATGATGATCTATACCATTAAATTAGTAATAATAGTAATAATCCTATAATGGTATATCCTCAGTATCTCATGAAAATAATAAGAGTGATAAAGTGAATGTCGGTCTTGTTTGGAGACTAATAAACAGCGTTATAAATTCGAGAAACCTGTCTGATTAGGTGTTCAACATGCCGTAAAGTTACTCCCCGCATGGTATCGGTATTTGATTGGTTCACTGCTCAACCGTTATCATTTTCCTCTTAAAATTCAGTAAAATTGAACTCGGTTTCGCTCAAGAATCCGAAACTTCGAGTTCTTTTTGCCATACAGACGACTCGATATAAGCCCGTTTGCTTAAAAAGTAGTAAACTCCAGTCTACAGTAGTTGTTCAGGTTGATTTTAAGAAAAATATTGTTGATACTCTTTTTGTACAGGCCTTCTCTCTATATACATACTTTACCAGCACGTCTAACAAGAACAAAGTCTTTCAAGTCTTAAGCTTGAAGGTGTTGTTTATTGTTTTGCTGTACTGGCGCCTCTCAATTAAAGAGGTGTCGGCAAAACTATGAACATGGCTAAGCTAAAATAATTTATGGACGAAAATATTAATATTACGAAATGTTGAGTTGTCAATAATGCGTTCACCGACTCTTGAGGTACCACAATGCAACCTTGCGTGCAACCGAAACCCTTTCGTGTAACAACCTTTGAAACCGTTGCTTGCAATGCTGCAGGACTATAAAATCTGTTTTTACTTTGCGCAACGTTGCGTGCGACAACTTCAAAGGTGGCTACACGGTGCAATCTTCCATTTTTTCCACTAAGTGAACACAGTAAATGAACAAATGAATGAAACCGTTATAAAATAGTGACTTTGTGGCACACGCGATACTCTTAAAACCAACGTTGCATGCAGTGTTTCATCGTGTAGCCGTACCGTTAGCATTGCGTGTTATGCTAGGGCTCTAACGAGATCAACAAGTTGGTCCTCGTATCGTCAATGGATCTAACGAATTCGCAATTCTAATAGGCTCATACAAGAAAACATGTTCAGTTCCATAGCAATCTAAATAGTTACAGATTGAGTTTAAAAAAAGGGGGTAATAAATATTATATTCAAGTTAACTCGAATTGTTAACAAATTTAACGAAAGAGGACAATGATCAGATCCAAATTATACCGATCGTAAATCAAATTACTTGAAACTGTTAACTTATTCTGTTGTATCTTCCAATTAAAGGTATGATTAAAGGATTGTTGTCGAACATATTGGCAGTGTTTGTTGACGAATTTGGATGTTGACTTTTGCAATTTAATCGTGTAGAGGAGAACGAGGCAACTCTTAAAGTGCCCATGAAGTGATATATATTTTGCGCCAATTTGTAATTTGTTATATCTGCATTTCGAAAATACTTAAACCGAATGATTTTACAGAGGGAAAAATAACAGTTGTTGCTCAAAATTCGAACTTAATCGCGAAAAGTGTGCCATTACGATGATAGTGACGTGTAGGAAAATGTTCCGACGGCCCAACCAGCATGGCGGACGAGTGGAAAAAGAAGGCAAAATTGAGATAAAAGATTGCATGGCTGGCGGCACCGAATGTGATCAATAGGCCCTTTGCAGTTGGCGGTCATGGACCACACCTAACTTTAATTAGGTGTGATGAGCAGGTGAACATTAGATAGATGGCAGGGCTTCAAGTCTCGACATTAAGTACTTAAAAAAATGACAGCAAATACAAAACCAACATTTTTCCAAGTGAATGTTTGTGAAAATGGTATAACTCTCCAGTCATACAAATTTCAAGAAAATGTTCTATTTTCTGTTACTCGCCATTTCTTGCATACCGTAAAATCCCTCTTTAAAGCCCTTGACTTCGGAAGTTGTTTTTGAGGAGCTTATAAACGGAGAGTCTTATATCCAGATTAAAATATTCCTTTGCAAATGGATGGGCTTATACTGGAGGGAAGTAAAAGCAGGATTTTATGGTATTTAAGGTCAAAAGCTGATCGTAAATTTGCCTTTCCACTAATGTTAACCTGCTCTTTCCATTTTGGATACCATTTTGTTGTTGCTGCTTGATTTAAAGTAGATGCGGTCACGTGACCCCCCAAAGAGCCCAATGCCAAAATAATTTGTCGGGAATACGTCATCGCTCATGGACTTGTTCCAGTCTCCGGGCCCTTTGTTTTCCGTTGTTTAACTCGCTTAAGGACGGTAAAAAACGGATTTCTCTCTAATATCACAGTTTGGGGCCGGTTCAAAAGGTAGATATGACAAGGTACAAGTTACGCAAAAAATCACTTCAGAAACAGTGTCTCTTGAAAACTTGTTGCGTTCAAAGCATTACTAATCTTGACGGGGCGACCTGTGACAAATGTCCAAGCCGAATTATTTTGGGATTTGGTTTCTGATTTCATTTTAGCCTCCCCGCATTATTTTCAATGACCTTACAGGCACGAACAGCCTTCTGGGTGCGTCTTTACAACCAATTTAGTATAAACGGGGAGGCGGAGAGGGGCAAGAAGACGAGCGGCAGCAAAGATTGAGTAGTGATTTTGTTGTTTGAGTTGTTTCTCATGGTTTTGCTGCTGATATTTCTAAAAGGTTTTTAAAAAAAAGTTCTCCACGTCGTGCTTTCAATAAATATGAGCGTTTTTGTTTTTAAATTCGCACGAGGAAGCACGAGCAGGCTCCAAATAAGGAAAACGAGATCACAGTGAGTCAACAGTTGCGACAGGGTGTGAATGGCATGCCGGGTTTGATTTTCGGAGAGAAAAACTCGTATAGAACCTTCCGTTCTATCAAACAGTTAAGCGCGGTTTGATATAAAATTAGTTTCAACTTATTCTTTAACTTTCGCTAGTTTCCGTTGTTTGTGTTTAAACGTGATCTTTTTTGTTTTAGGAACTGTAGCCAGGGTTAAAATATTGTGATAAAGTGAGAAACGACTTTTTTTGCCTACTTTTCGTGAAAAGTTTTTGTTTGCAGCACTTTTCGTTAAGGTTTTGGTCGCAAGTTTAACGCTTATAGCTTGTATTGGGTGACTAAGTTCTTGTTACAAGAAAAACAACTGAAGTAGCATATTGCAGTCACTGACAGTAACAGAAAGAACTCAATTTAGCCCTGCATCGAGCATCTTACAATTATGTATTGTTGTGTTTACTAGTTTATATTCAAATCTTTATAGAGCGTAGATTTTAAAATAGATAAAGCTCTTTGCTTAAGCAGGCAACCTTGATGACTGCAAACTCGAACTCGAGTAAATTCAGTGCCAAATAAAAACAAAATGCGTTGTAAATCTAACTACAAAGAAAAATTACGAGCCTAAACCAAAGTAAAGTAGGAGATATTTTGGCTGGCCATGCATGTCTTGTATGATTTCTATTCAGTGTGGGTTGACGAACAGTTGGCGGTGGATTAGCAAAACAAGAGCGTTAAAGAGCACAGATTAAACATGTCGTTCAAGAGACGAAATTATCATTTATATCAAAAGAAAGAGCAAAACAGTTGAAAACATAACGGATTACTTTTCTTTTATCTTTATCTTATAGTGCTTTTATACATGAAGATTCCCAAAGGAGCAGTTTAATTTCCTTTGCAGTTAATATGTCTAGTCTAGCACAGCTAGCAGACTACAATAAACTTGTATAGTGATTTTCTCATAATAAAAACCCTGTATGTACACATGTTTTCAAAACTGCATTGAAGAAGCAATTATTATTTTGAACAATGCTTAGAAGCAGAGAAACTTCTATAATTATTGCGAAGTACAAATAGCTTCTCATAGTCCTGCAGAACAAGAATGTTTTTTTATAAGTTAGCTTATTTAGATGAAATACATTTTATATCGCCGTATAAAGCTATGTCCGTCACATTTGTTAACTACTTTGGTCCCACAATACAAGGCTCTGTTAGACAGCGCCCCTAACTGTACCCGCGCTTGTGCGAGTGTATGACGTTTGGCTCTTCTTCAAAGTCCTTCGCAGAGCCTGCAGTTGTCTAAAAACACAATTCGTTTTAGTGCGATGACTGTTTTAAAAGTAGTTTAGAACTTGCTAGCGCGTGTAGCTGGTTTGAATAATCAGTTGTGTTAACCTGTCGCTCTGTCCACGAACTCGGCATTGCTGACGAAAGCTGTTGCGAGCACATCCCTTTGGACACAAAAAAAAAAGCCGAACTTTCTTTTTCACGTTCAGCCGGATTTGTTACCTTCAAAGACATGTCCCGACTCAGATTCGCAGATCCAAGCAATGTTTCGATGTGAAACCCTCTTTTCTCTTCGTCTGTTGATTGCGGCCTTGCGCTTTGAATTACCGGTAGTTTCGCGTCAGCTTGATCAATACAGTTTTCCGCTTTTCGGCTAAACCTTGGGTTTGGTGACGATCTGTTGCAGATATTTTCATCAACTGGCTTTAGCCTTGGTATATCCTCGCATTTTTGAGACGGAGTCGAGTTTTTACTTCGTTTGTGAGCTCGTTTTCGTCTGTATTCTCCCTTGCTGAAATCCTCGAGGTTAGCAGGATTTATGGCCCAAAAATGCCCTTTACCATTGGGACTACGACCGACCTTAAGAAAGCATTCATTCAGGCTAAGATTATGTCTAATACTGTTTCTCCAGCCAGGACCTTTATTCCTGAAATATGGATAATGCGTAAGTACGAAGTTGTAGATGTCGCTAAGAACAAGCTTCTTTTGTGGCGAGCTCAAGATGGCTTTACCGATCAACCCAATGTAAGACTGGCTGGGCTTCTCGTCTTTGACGGGAACTTGAAGTAGCCCGCTTTGCAAGCCTCCAAAATATGAGGCAAAGCCGCCTGCAAACATTACCTCCTTGCTTTGTAGTGGTAGAGGAATAAACGCGAAATCGGGGCTGTTGTACCGTCGCAGGTGTTGTGTGTTCAGAAACGCCATTCTAGACGCGCAAGGTGATGGCAAAATTTTTTGCTGTGCTTGGTGATACGTAAGGTCCTGGCCAACGGCTGGACAAGGCGGGTACACGAAGCTATGACTCGTAGTCCCTGGCGGCGATAATCCTCCGGAGAAGCTTGTAGGACACATTAGAGGGGAAAAGGCCGACGGAAAGCTTTGCGGCTTTGAACTCATCACAGGATGCATTTCGTGGAGCCGGGCTTTTTAGTGTCTCTGAGTTGAAGTGTCCTT
Source organism: Hydrozoanthus tunicans (assembly GCA_026413305.1). Taxonomy (NCBI): domain Eukaryota; kingdom Metazoa; phylum Cnidaria; class Anthozoa; order Zoantharia; family Hydrozoanthidae; genus Hydrozoanthus; species Hydrozoanthus tunicans. The sequence goes on from JAOBAT010083463.1 coordinate 7,533, forward strand.
ACGTCCTGTTCTGTTCTCTGTAACGTCTAAACTGAAGCCTCAATTCGCAGCGGGTAATAGATAAAGAACTTAAACACGCTAATTTGAGCGATATTATTGGTTTAGAGCTGGTTTTGTAATCAAAGGGTAATCAAAATACCTCGTCTTCTGTTGTTCTCAATAACTCTGTATGATTCTAATTAACAAATCGTGCTGGGCCACTTGACGCCCGTAATACTACAGAGGGGTGCTTTATTTCCTTATAACCGACGTTGAATCTTGCATATGTTGGGAAAGTTAACGAAATCAACACACGAGTTGAGTGGATCGGTTGTGTTTCCTCGATTTTAGCTCGAAATGAAAGCTTGCTCTTACTCAATCTTCATATGGGTTTTCTTTGTCCGTTTGGTGCTAATTGCATAATTAGCACCCACGCCTCCAAACCAATTCAGCCAACAAACTCATTTACACCCAATATACACTATGGCCTGTCCATCAAGCTCAAGTTTGACGCCTTCTATTTCACAAACAATTGTTAGGTTTTGGTTTAAAAGTTAAAACTTAAAGTGAAAGTCAATAAAAATCTCAGGAAAAATTTGGATCGAAATGAGTTCGAGGAAATCTTTACTTCAACTAAATTGACTATTTTATTTAATAAAAAAACACTGTACCCTTCAATATACTTTTCTTTATCTACTTTATAAGTGTTTTATTGGTTTGAAGTCAAGTGCAGAGTGCGCCAGATTTGTTTGCACTCAACACAGTAGTTTTTTTGTTATTGGCTCTTTGTCGAGTCGATTAATTGAGAAAGCCAAAGCGTTATAGCGACTTGTCATACCCTTTGCCAATATACAGCACTAGCATCTGCACTGATTGAACTTTTAAGTTTAAAACTTATTCGTGATCATGTTATAACTGGCCAAAAATCCCATGAGAAAGTTTTGGCCCTCCTATCGATCTTGAAGTCGCTTAAGTATTTAGTCTTTTGTTTGAATCCATTGAGGAAAAAGCTCTTCTATTCATAATTCGCATTGAAGCTCGTCCGATGGGCGTAATTACATGGCTGCCAAACAAAGCAATTATATTTCAATGGTGTTCTTTTGTGCAGCTCCTTCGGATAAATACAGTGTGAATTTTAAGGTACACGCTATATTTTGGGCCTTATTCCTGTTATAGGAGGCCTCAAGTTAAGTACTTGTATGTCCTGCTGTTTCAGGAAAGGCGCGAGGCTGGTTCCTATCCAAGCATTTTTTATCAAGTCCCAAACGTGGGAAGACACTCTGCTGTTTATTACAAACCCCATTGTCAAAGGATTTCAATATTTGTTTCAAACATACGTCGAGGCAAAACAATGTGCGAACTGCTGTGCCAAATATCAGAAAACAATCAAAAGCTGGTACAATAGGGAGCTATTACGGAGTGATTTGGCCACTGTTAGTGGAAGCTGCCCACTATATAGGCCTTTGTCTCGTTTGTTAGCTGTATAAACTAGACAAATAAAAGACCATTAACACCTCGCCAGCCAACTCCGAAAGATCATTTGAATACCGGAAATGATCGGTTATTTTGGGGATTAACATTAGCATTTACATCGTACAACGAGAAACTCGGGGATTTTAAAGTTTTTATCCGCTTTTTGTGCCGTTACAAATCAAAGGTCACAAAGATCGTTGTCGAGTTTTCAACTTACTTTCTAAAGCACAAGCAGCTTCGTGGGAACTGCAATTTTCTTAATTAGTAGCTGCTTAATTTGTGAGCAATTGTTTGCTCTCTAGAACTAATAAATGTTTAGAAAACAAGCGAGCGACTAATGGCCTGTTCGTTTTAAACTGGAAACGCTACACATAGCATAGAATCCAATTTGATTACATAACAGCCTGCCGCGAACATCAGTACAACTGGATTGTTTTCAAACGAAACTACTCAACACCACTATGTGTTTTTTTTTTTTCTCTTTCGCCCAGCTGACAACAAGAATGGGAAATGCTTTTATGGTAATTTGAAGCTATACTTTATAAACGCAGATGTTGTTTATATTTGTCCAATTAGGAAGAGTTTGTGAAACGGTTAAATAGGTGTCAGAAATATCTTAAAAAGTTGAGCTGCACAGTGGCAGATCGATAAACATATAAAGCGTTATGTGAGTCAAACTATTCATTCAAAACTTGGCTTTCGTTTGACGGTGGGAGACTCATCTTTAAGTTGTAAGAATTAAACTTAAGGTTTCAAAATTAAATTTTTGAAACATGCGGTAAACTGAACGGAAATTAAAAAATAAACATATGACCATTAACCAAATACATACACACAACAGTTATGCAATAAAACTGCAGTCCTTCGGTATCACATCAGAAAAAAATTTAGCTCGGAAAAGAAAATTGACGTAAATTTAATTGGTGGACTGAATGAGGCTTTGCTGGGCTTGAAAACTTTATTAACGCAGCATAAGTAGCAACTGATAATTCCTGTAATACTGTCTAGTGCGCGATATTTCCTAAACACAAACCTACTCGCTCTAATTGTGCATAATAAAACTAAAGTTTTCCCAAGATAGATCAATATCCCGAAAAATATCTCTTACTACTGCCTAATATATACCTTATTTTTCCTAATATAAGCAGAAAACTCCCTATAATACTGTACTGCCTAGAATACTCCTATTAATACTCTCTCTAATACTGCCTTTATTTCTCCACAAGAAACTGGCAAATATTTACCAAATATGCCTTTTAAATTTTCTTCCCCTAACACACCTGATAATTTCCCAAAAGCCGACACCAATATGCATTACAACTAAAAGTCCCACATTGTTTTAAGGCAAATGCACTTGTTTCTATAACGAACACTAAAGCCAAGTAAAACAAAAGTCGTTTACCTGTGTTTGTTGCTCGCTTAAGAAACATAGTTTTTGTTGATGCTAGCTGTTCGGTACGATTTAGGATGTTTTCACCTCGGACAAAAGAAATAAAAAAATCGGTCAACTGCCTTTAGCAACTTACTCTGTGTAAAGATTATTCCTTTACATAATTCAGCTAACAATTTTCAACCCTTTTCTTTACTTTTTGAAATTGCTGTCGGCTCAGTTTAACGTTCTGGTGTGTACGCTAAGGATTTATTAACTCTATTTTCTTTGACCTTGAAAGGTAATTCGTTTCTCACAGGGTCGACAAAAAGCGATTAACAAACCCTTTTTATTACTTTTTTAAATCCTTGACGTCAAATGTAGAACAGCAAACCCGTAAGTCAAACGGTTTTTTGTCATTACCAAACTTGATGGGGAAACTGAAAACGAAACAGAACAGAAAAAAAAACTATATCATATACAATATGAAATACTATACTACATTAAGAACAGCATAAATACTATATTTGTTTCACATTTAGTCAAAACAGCGAAAGATTATAAGGATCTGATATAGAAATGTGAATGAGTCATGACGATTGTTAATTTATTGCAAGCATCTTTAATTTTACATGTATAAAAAAAGGTTTCGCCCGATTAAAAAAAATGGAGAGAAGTTTTTCTTGTGTCAAACGACGTCCCCATCGAGTCTGTGTTATCAACGTATTCCTTCAGGTTTTAGCTAGCTAGGTGTGCGCGCAACGTTCAATCCAGTTAACATAGATGCTACAAAATTTGTAACAATCACTTCGGCCGGTGGGTTTAGCTGTGTAACTTTAGGGTCGTTTCAAATACTGTACTACAGTTTTGCTTAGCCATAGCTCGACTCATGAAGCACGATATATACCTCAATTAGTTTGAGCTAAAGTTTTCCGGGTTCGTTTGTCGTGCCATCCAACTACGGTGCAGTTTGGTTTCGAACGCCGTGCTATATTAAGGCGTGCTGAAGAGTGAAGTCGGGTGAGCTTAGCGCGCAGGGCCGTGTCACCTTGAAACGGTTCTGTCAGAAAATGTCGACTTGTAATTAGTTTGTCAGTTGGTGCTTTCAATGCACAAAGAAAAAAGTCCAATTTGCTCTTTCCACCAATTCTGGGATGATTTCCGGTCGAATGATTTGGGTTTTCTTGATTTATGTCAATGTGTTGTCATGCTGCTTGCTATTACGTCATTGGAGCTGATACCATCATTGGATATTTTTGAACCACGAAAAAAAAAACAAGAAAATGATAAACGTTTGTAGAAATATAGCTGTTTAAGTGCACTGTTTACCACATCAGTGTGAAAAGCTAGCGGCCAAAAAACTATCTGCAGGTGTTTTCTTAAACTATACGATCGTACCAGTGATAAACGGTGGAAACATATTTCATATTGATTGCGTTAAGGTTAGTAAATCAAAACACACAAAAAATAATGTTAAATGTATTGTCGGTTGTCAACCTGACGTTATAGCGGCCATGTTGGGGTCTTCGAACAAAGAACTTTTGTCTTTGGTGTCTCTAGGGACTACGTGAAAACAAAGAATACACAAGTCAGTACATTGTCTTCCGCAAAAAATAAACCAACCTGAAGTTTACAAATTTTTAGTCATCAGTCGCTCAACTGAGGTTTGAATAGTTTTCCAGACCTTCTTTCTTACGATGAAAAGTCATAATTTTTTCAACTTTTAATATTACAAAGTCTTGACTACTGAATTAACGCCTCGTTAAGCCATTTAGTTCACCTTTGTACGTTTGACTGCTTTGCAGCCACAACGCGTAGTCTCGCTAACAAATGAAGTCCCAATTTGTTTCGCCGACACCGACGCGCCATAAACGTGCATAAATGTTTGTTATATTCTGGAACGGTGGTATGAAAAAATTGATAGCAATGACAAAAGTCGTTCACTTCGCTCACTTGTGAAAGATACCTTCAGCACGAGAAGATCAAATTCGTATCCCCAAGCGGCCATGCAACGCTCTCTCTGAAATTCTTTAGTAAAACACAACTTTTTTTAAAAGGCTGAGCTCTATTCTAATTGGCTAATCGTGTTAGTAACTATGGCGACGCCAATATCCTCAAACATGAAAGATAAAAATAGCATCTTCACTGCACGCGATGAAACATAAGAGTCTACAAGGAAAGGGCTAGGAAGCCCTTAACGTATAGTCATATAATCAACCATTTATAAGCAGGCATGGAACTTTTATAACAAACATTCGTTGACCTTCAACATTCCAATGGCTGTAGTATAGATCTAACACAACCTTACACAATGCGGCAGCTGCAGCCAGTCTCACGATAATCGATGACTGTATTCAAAAAGCACCATAGAAGCGTCAACTCAGGGTCAGAAACTGTGTATCGAGTCTTTGAATTTAATGAGGGCTAAACTAAAAACTTGAATCACGTAAACGCTCCTAAGGGGTTATTTATCAAAATAAATGATATTTGAAAACGTAAAAATTATCCTCTATGTTTTTCTGAATTGATTTCAAAGGTCGAAAATTTGAATTTAGTATCGAGGATTCTAAGTTTGGTTCGGCACTTTAGCCTCAGACAAACTAATTTTCAAAATTTCCCGGGGAGCAAGCCCGCGCACCCGTTGAGATTCGGGCCTTCTGGCCCGTTTGGTCCGCCTCTTCGTTATGGGCCTGTTATGTCCCAACCAATAAGTTACATTTACTGATCGGTTCTGAATTCGGGCCAAATAGCCCTAAGTATTGATTTACGGTATGGAATGGTTGAGTCTAGCAGTTAGCAGGGCATATACCCGGTGTTCACCATGCAAGTCTCTGTAGCTCAATGGGTAGTCAATCGCGGTTCCCATTAGGGACTCCGAAGAGAAAAAGTAACTCATTCAGTATACATCTATACTTAGATTGAATTACTTACTGAAATTTCTAGAGTGAACTCTTGGAATTTCTATAAGCGATTCAACTGAATGACCCAACACATTCACCTTCGTTTTCATTCACTTTCTGTAGAAAAAAAACTTCGAATATAAGCTTATCTAATTTTTCTGGATCGGAAGTGAAATATGTCTATAGTTGTTTCATTCAACATTTTTATTAAAGCTTGCTTTTTATGCTTGGTCCCATTTTTTTCTTTCTGCTTCGGTCCAGTAAAACTGAAAAAGCCTGGGACCAACAACACGGAAGGAGTGAAACCAACTTGCCAAGATGGCGTCCAAAATGGACGATGTTTCATCTCCGGCGTTGGCTTACAAATTTGCTTCCAAGTCATTTGAACCTGAAAAATGCAAGTAATCTCACTGTTAAGAGTCATTATTTGTGAAATATGTATTGATCGTCTGTTTTTACCTTTGTTTTTGTGCTTGCAGATATCAAAGATTTGTCGTCACAGTGCGATACAGATGAAGAACTTCAAGAACACAGAAAGCGAATTCAGTTGCTTAGCGAAGAAACTGCCTTATCCCTAAAGAAAAATGTCTATAAAAACTATATGCAGTTCATAGAAACCTCGAAGGAAATTTCCTGTATCCTTTAATTAGACTAAAATTGCGGTTTGTGAAGTTAATATATCATGCAAATGTGAGAGTTACTCGCATAGTATCTATTCTTGTTGTCGTTCATGATGTTGAGATCCTTAAAACAGAATTCAAAGACCTTGAAGCTGAGATGTATCAGTTAAGCCATCTTTTGACGGAACAGCGAGGAATCCTTGCTTCACAACAAGAAATGGCGCTCTTTGGTAGTAAAGGTTCGTAAGAAATTTTCTTTGTGCTTTTGTGCAACTTCTAAGGAAAAGAATAAATATTATTTTGTTTGTTCTACTAATTGAAACATGTGTCGGTAAAGCTTTTATTTCATGACCGAACCAATATTTTAGCCAATGTTTTAGCAAGAAGTGCCATTCTTTCGCTTATGTTGAACATTTGTGTGTAAATTTGTTTCAGAATTTGCTACGGCAGTAAAACCCGCCAAGAAACTCGGAGAAGAAAAAACAAATACATCCATTGAAGCAGTGGAAGGCCTGGCTGTGAGTATCAAGACGAAATAGTTTTGTTTCTAAGGTGTTGTTTCTGTGATGAAATAAGTGTTCATTCATCCAGTGTACAAAAGTGTAAAAGACTGATAAATCACGTAAGTTCTGTATTAATTAAGTAAGTTCTGTATACATAAATATTTTAATAATCAAAAAGTTTTGTGATTACACGACTTGTGACTTGAGTTGTGCCTTGTCTGGCTCGTACCCAAAGGGGGTCCGATTGTTGCATATGGTACATGTACGCAACATTCAAGGCCAAACATATATGCTTTGTATCTTATTCTAAAGAGAACAAATAATATATTCAATTTGAAAAAAGATGTCTCGTTCAACAATTTGCCCCAAATCTGAGAAAAATGGGAAATATTTTACTAGTTTTAAACACTCTGATTTTGTTTCCAATTCCATTTAATATGCTGGAAAGACATTTTCAGACAAACTCATTTTCAAAATTTCCCGGGGAAGCATGCCCCCGGACCCCCCTTAGCAGGCTTGCGCCTTGTGCCTCCCCAGTTTTAAAAGGCTTGCTACGGTCCTGTTACAATTAACAAACTAAGGCAAGCTGAAGTCTATCGCAAGAAAACAAAATGGCCGACTCCTTATGAGCCTTTGGCCAGTGGTCAATATCAAGTGACCTAATGCGGTCAGTGGTAAATGTTTAGGTACTGGTATTATATTTATCAAAACACTCATCTAAGGAGGGTACACCATGTTTATCAATAATTACCTTCTCCTTACATGATAATATATGCTTAATGTATGGTGACCAGGGAAACAGTTATTTTGGTTTTCCCAAGAGTTCAGATGTTTTTCGAGACAAAGTCAAGGGAAACATCGGATGCGAGGGAAAACATAACTGGAAGAATTTAGGATTTAGTATCTGAAAACGATGGGTTGTAGGAGGACCGGATCTTTTCTAGATCTTCCTTTAATATTGGGACATAATGATCAACTTTTCCAAATCCTTGCCACTTCAACTGGACAATCACTGCCTCAAAAATTTGATTTGACTTAGAGAATTTGCCATCACTTTATACCTTAAGTTCTCTTTTTAGGAGAAAGTGTCTTTGAAGACCATCAAATCATATTCCCAACAAAGCTGATTTTTTGTAGCTGTCTCTGTTCTGTTTCTTTGCACTGGGCCAGAAATTCACCCGAAGTTCATTCAGTTCCTTCTTTTGAATTTTTTTTTTTAGCGATTCTGTATTTTTTACCCACTCATCTTCTGGTTGGACGTCGTTCCAGTATGCCAGAAATGTGGCAAAAGTCTTTTTAGTTTCTTTTCTGACTCGTATTTTCAGAATCTTTCTTTTGATTAAGTTCTGTATTTCTTCCTCAGTTCAGTAACATAGAAAAGCATTTTCTTTTAGCTTTTCTGGGATTCATTATCAATCACCTAAAACTGGTAGTGCTCTCAGGTCTGCTGCTATCAACTGATGCGAGCATGTGCTGAAGATCGTTATGCACTGATCACGAGGTGATGTAATCGGTGCGCAGGCATCAACTGCTTAATTGTATCCCGGTCAGGAAAATTAAGAATTTGACCAGGGCGTGTGACCACGAACCAACCAATCACAGCACTGGTTTTGTTGAGTAAAAGTCTAGGCTTATAACAATATCATTTTGTAACGAGAAAATGGAATATGATCAAACAGAGAAAACCACTACAGATGAAAAGTAAACTTAGTTTCCTAATTAAGCTTTACGAACCATTCGGAGAATTTAACAACCTATCATTGTGAACAGCTACCAATGCCAGCCATTTTGGAAGAATATTTGAATGCTTAACTTCAGAACTTTGTGATATCCTAGGTACAGTACAGTAACAATAAATGCATCTTGCTTGTTGCTGTAGAGTGTAATGGAGCTGTCAGACATCCACTGCATCTACGAGGGAGATCTTGTAGAGGTGGACCAGAACACTTATGTACCTCAACAAAAGATGCATGCTTTCTTGTTACACGATAGTATGGTCATGGCCAGCTACATACCCAACAGGTATTTCACAGCTGGCGAACAGTACAGTTTGTATCTAAGGGGAGCGGGGTAGGAGTTGAGTAATAAATTGTTTACGTTAGTATATTGGGTAGGAGTTGAGTATTTCGTAAAGATTTTATAAAGTATTATATTATAAGCTTTACACGTCTGTTGAGATAGAAGGAAACTTACTTTTTGACTATATAGTCCTTGGTCTTTATCTTACTGTCTGTGCTCATACAGTGAATGGAGAAGCACAAAGAATTTTTAGCATAGAGAAAACAGAAGATTGTGGAAGCCTTGTTTATTGCAATCTGTTGTCTCTCATTAAACAAGGAAATGCAAACAGAACCTGTTTTACTTTTCTCAGGGGGATAACTTAAGACAACATAGTTTTTCAAAACAAAAAAGCAGCTAAATAAAACCCTGATGAAGACATTAGTTTTAGCCAAAAACATTTGGTTTTTTAAAATTTCAACTTTTTTAACCTTTCATTAATTTTTTTCAAACCACACAAATTTTCCCAAGATTTTCTCCCCCCTGTAACTTGTAATCATAAGACTTCGTTGGCTTGCACAAAGCCTCCCAAGAATTTTTTTCACTGCTTGTTGAGAAAACAATGCCTAATGTGTTTATGTTATTGTTAGCCGCATCTACAGCTGCAGTTAATTACAAAAGGAGTTATCTCTTGATGAGAAAACAATGCCTCATGTGTTTATGTTATTGTTAGCCGCATCTGAGCTCGCTAAGAAAGATCCATTTAAAATAAAATTTTGAAAAGATATTATTGAGTCATACAAACCTATTGTTTGGGCCGAGCACCGACCAAAATCCATGTTGCAGAATGTCAATCATATGTCGAATAACCACTTATCTTGAACAAGAGGGCTAGTTGTTCAATGTATGAATCTTATGTACTCCATAACTAAACAGTAAGTGGTATGGGGGCGTAGTCCTTACGACAACCTTTTCTAAACTAGCTGTACATACTAAACTGCACCTTTTTCACATACTTATGGAAACAAGAACGCAGTAGCTATAGCTACATGCACACATTGCGGGCCTATTTTTATGACCATATGAGGGATGTGAGTTTATTTGTTATTCAACATTAGTTTTTTCAGCATGTGCTTTCCTTATGTGCATATCTAGATCTGCCAGTAGTACATCTCAGGTCTGACTTTAATCAGTTAATTCTCACTTAATAACATGGAACATGCCCCCTGCTAATAGTAGGTCAGTTAGGTAACAGTGGAAATACTGTACTGTTTAACATGGACAACTGGTTTAATTAGTAAAGCAAAATAATTAATCTTTCTGCAGGAGGGGCCCAAGTCGGTACAAGTTTCAGTCGTTCTTTGAACTGGAGAATGTTGCTGTGGCAAATGTGACAAGTGGAGATGGTGAGGCAACCATAAAACAATACAGTAGTTTTACCAAAACTTTGCAACCAAATTAGAGTTTTTACAGTAGAAATACCTTCAAGTACTCATCTGTACATAGAGTTCAACAAAACCATGATGTGTGGTAATACAGTAGAGTATCAGAACTTTTAGTATTAGTTATGGGAAAAAACATGCATGATATATGGCAACCCTTGTTTCTTATATTAACTTTTATTTCAAAAACATATTTGTGCACATGCATGATGGAAACAGAATTATCATTAATTTCTATCCATCTCAAATGGCAAGCACGTGACACAAGCCAGCTAAGGTTTAATTTTGATTTTTTTTGGCAATATTTTCCAGTATTGGATTAATTTTTTTCCAATACAGCTAGCCTACCTTTTGTGATTGGAAATTAATAGCTGGGACCAACAGCATATTACCCTTGGATAAATTAAATTTTTTTTCAACTGCTTACTGACTGAAGTATAGTCAAATAGTGCCAATATTCTATGGAACAAATTGTTTTATGTTTCAAAATTTTCAATAACATTCCTAATCTACATAGGTGTGAAAGATGCTTTTAAAATTCTTCTGTTCCCTGAAACACATATTTACCAAGCAGAGAGTCCGCAAGCAAAGGTACACTTTTGATTTTTATTTTAGTGTGTTTTTGCAATTTACAAAACTTTTTTAAAAAAATATTTGCCAATAATTATTTTTAGACTTCTACAAAATCTGACATCTAGCAGAGTTCATATTTAAGAACAGATGTAGCCAATTGACTTCAATCTTCTGTTAAACATACAATGGTCAAGTGTTTCCCCAGTGTGGTTAGGGCACAAATAGCAAAACATTTATATTTAGCTATAGACGTTAAAGCATTAATTTATATAAATAGATTTGTAATGGTTCTTGAGGTTCAGACACAACCCCCTCCCCAACCCTCTCCAACCTGTTTGAAAAAAAGTTCCTCTTTGATGAGGATTTTTGGAAACTTGTTGGCATAAAATTGAGTTTATAATAGTTATTTGATGTGTTAATTATTGTGCTTAAGAGTGAATTTACTTTTACCCAAAATGCATTGAAATTGAGGTTTTGTATTTATGTTAATAAAAGAATTGTGTGATTTGTTCTTCTTTAATTAACCAGTTAGATGACATGTAATTTAATATAAAATTATAATATTGGATCAGCATCCTC
>JAOBAT010083474.1:0-18966 GCA_026413305.1 Hydrozoanthus tunicans
CCTTAAAGCTAGCCGCGACCTTCTATTATTCAAATGAGCTTCATTTATTTGGGTATTTAAATTCCGCGCTTTTTTGGCATATGTCATCGGCCTGAAGATGGTTTAAAGATAATAAATCAAAATATTGCCTATAGTTTGATTTAGTGAATATCACTATGTTGTCCGTATTCGGATTATCTTTCCTTCTTTATTTCTGAGTCTCTTTATTCTTATAAAAAAAAGCGTACACTTCAATACCCGCTGACATCATGCCTGTTTCGACTTTTTTTGACCGTTGTAGCTGTAGCTTTGAATACCCGTGAAACGGAGCACCAACAAGGGGAGGGGGTAAAGGGCGCACCGTCAGCTTCAATGGATAACAGCACTCTCTGAGGGCTGAAGGAACTATCGACGTTAAATAACCGATACCTTTACCCTTTTTTACCCAGTCAAATCACTATTTACCAATTTAGGAGCCCAGGATGATGTCAGATCTCCTTCATAACTCATTTCTAAAACGTATAAAACGGTTCCGTTTGTGACGTTGGTCAGTGGTTTCCATGACAACGATATAGTTGAAAAGGTCTTGTTATCAACCGACGGTGAATTGAGCTGTCCAATACGTTGTGTATACGAAGCTTCATCTGGAGAGAGACGGTGAAGAAATCTGCAGCCAGATTCGCATGCTCGAGAGCTGCTCTGTAAAACAGAAAAGAGTTTGAAGAGTCAAGTCAAGATGGCTTGAAACATATGATATTTGGAGCCAGCTGCAGTCAGACTCGCATGCTTGAGAACTGCTGTGTAAATCAGAAAGAGTCATTGTCACAATAGTTTGAATTATATATATAGTATCCTGTGCCAGTTGTTCGATGGCCGATTAGCAAAAAACCCAGGATTGAATTTGTAACCTATGTTCTTGTTTCCACCAACCTTACAGAGACTAATTTGAGCTCAATTTTGAAATTTATAAGTTTTTTCCGTACAAAATGTTGCTTATTTCTGTATACTTTGACTAAAACTGCTCATTTGCTCATACTTACACATATCTGAACACAACTGTTGAGGTCTTTCACTGCCTTGCTGTTACACCCTTTAAGACACTAGATAGTTGATAAAATTCTTGGATCAGTATAACACTACCTAACGATTTCACATAAAAGTAATGTTTCCCGAGCAAAAATATTTCACCTGTTTAACAAAGTGCTAGTTTTTCCATCCATGGCTCACAAAAAATAAAGTTGATAATTTCACGCTAGGTATGAACTGATTGCAATAGAAAGAATAAGCTACTGAAAGCGTGGTAAGGTTTTTTGTCCTGAAACCATTTATGTTTGTTGAGAGGAAATATCAGCAATTTAGAGACCGCAAAGTATGTAACGCTGTGAGGGTCTTTTACGTACCGTTTCCCCTCTCTTTCTCTTTCCTCAATCCAAAACTGAAAACAATTTATCTGAGAAGCGTCTAAATATAAAAGACTTCCGTATTTAGTTCTTTTCCTTCGCGTCGTGATCGATTTCAGAAGGTGCATGCTTTCAAATCAACGTGGTTCATCAAGGAAATTAGTGCGATAAGAGCTAGGCAAAAACAGTTCATCGAACAAAATCGCATAGCTGACGGAAGCAAACTTGGGGGGGGGACAATTTAGTTGAAATCGTAAAACGAACAAACAGTCAATTATCAAGCTCGATGAACTCTGCATGATATTGAATACACAATTCATAAAATCTGAATTCCCTTTAAAATGTGCTTTGTTAGTCAGAAAAATATTGGCGGCCCCCCAATCAACCAAATTATTAGGGGGGGAAACATCCCCTTGCTCCCCGGTTCCGCCGCCCACGAATCGCTTTAGTATCGAGAGCCGACTTACGTCTTTGTAATCTTGCGGTATTCCAGAAGCACTTCCAGTCCTCCTTGAGTACTATAGAAACAAAACAAGAGTTTTTGAACTACATGCACAAACTACGAAAGAAAGACGGTTGAATATCACAGAAGAACTCGAACTCGTGGTATGTGCGACACCATTTAAAGCCTTTTTTTCCTTTTCTAAAGGCAAAATTTAACTTAATGGGTGCATCAATTTCATACAGGAAGATACGAGTTCATTTGTTTCGAATGGAAACTATCACGAATAGCTTTTCATCCATTTCATTTTTTCTCCTATGTGAGTTTTCTTAATAAACGAAAACAACATCTTCTCCAGGCAAGTTGGTTGGTTATTGTCAATATTTATTGTTCCGTGTCGATTTGGCCTTGATATATTGAAACGCATATATATAGATATAAACTATTCTTTACTCTGATAAAAAAAAAACCTGACAAACACTCTAAAGAGTTTAATAAAATATTGTTACGTATTGATTTATTTTTCCGGCCATATAACAAAATGTGTTATTGGCATCCGACTAATTAACTTGGATAGTTATTCCAAGAAACGAACTTCCGTCATTTTGGATGTGCTAAGGCTGGATTTTGGTTAATGCTCTGTTTTTTACTTTTGCTGTGTTTTTTTTTTTTTTTTTTTTTTTTTGCTTTGCTTTTGGGTGCTTATGCAATTAACCAATACAGCTAAACTTAAAGCAAGGAACTTCAATTGATAAAATAACAAAAAAATTAAATTGGGTTTTTTTGACATATATTTACTTATTATTAGCTTTTAACAACATGTTACTAACGTCAATTTTGACCAAATGCTCTTTAATTAGCTTTAGCGGTATAACAAGAATTTTATTTTTTTTCAGGAAAACTACTACATAATTAGTTAAAGATAATATACTCTGTTTGTGAATGCAGTTTTATGAATTCCATGTCAAATTAAGCAACTTCCTTTTTTTTTCAGAAGCTACATGTTTTCCTGTATTTTGTTCAAGAAAAAGGAATCGCTAAGCAATTATATATCTGTTTAACGATAAAACGTGCAATAAAGGCCCTAATAGACTCTGTACCATTTAAAATACTAGATATTTTCTAAGGCCTTCTAACAACTGTAACGTTAACGGTAAATACTGTAAAAATGTGATAAGTTTGCTCTTTCATTATTTGATTGTATGTTTTATCAATTCCTTGTAAGAAAATTTAAAGAAACCTTGTCATTGTGAAGGGTTCGTGTTGTCTACTTAAGTGCCAACACAAGTATGCAATTATCATATTCACAAAAAACGCGTTCTTTGTCGCACGAAGTTTTAACTGAGAATATAATTTGGTCCACAATTTTAATGTTCTTACACATTTGTCATAACTTTTTTCTAAGTTTCATTCGCATTTTTTGGTGGTCTTTTTTGGCGAATTTACTTGCCAAAATGGCTTTGTTTGAAACCTCATCAAAAATTGCTAGCGCTCCGACATTTCCTTCACTTGTTAGGAACTGTTTATATGTTAATAAAGATTTTAAATATTCATGATTCAGGAACTGTACTCCAAGTGGTATGTACAATATTGTCGTAAATCATTTCAGCCTCAACTTCTCAATGTGTTCCTAGCTTGCTCTGATATTTTTTTCTTTGAAAGATTTCGAAAGAGTACAACCTGCCATTCGCCGCTCAAAGCGAACTCTTTCAATATCGCTTCAATGCTTCAATGATTCTGAATCTGGCGTGTTTTTTATTGGGCGCGCTGCAATTTTTTTAATAAGTTTAAATGGCTTTTGTCTGAAACACAAGTTATAGTCGATCTATACCTTAATGACGTATTTACGTGACCACATCCGTTTACAATCGACTGAGGCGCTAATAGTGCACGATTATGCGCCGTCATGCATATTGGTCATGTTGCACACAATAACAGAGCAAAAAGCCTAACCACTTTTTATGTAACCTTGTTACCAGATTAAAATATTTTAACAAGTTACACTTTTATATTAATCAAAACTATTGATTTTGATTTTTTTATGCGATTGAATATTGCTCTTGAAGAAGAAGTTTTGTTAAATGAAGACGCAAGCTAGACAGACTTGTGTAAGGTCGGTAAATGTAAATTAGTATTTTCGAACCAGAATTAAAAGTCTAATTATTATTATATTTGAGCGAAATTTAGGTTAGATTTTGGTATATGCTTGATCATAACCTTGCTGTCGCCGCTCAAGGAGATCTGTTTACATGCAATAACTTTACAAAAGCGTTTAGTTGAACGAGTTTAGTCTGTCATGGTTTGACAAACACTATTTTTTTCTAAGAATATTGTTTTTTGGACCGTGGCAGAGGATGGTCATAGATTTTATTCTTTAAGTTTCGGGCGGGAATATCGGTGACATGGAGTTTCCTTTTTAAAACTACTGTGATATCGAATTAAGCATCATGGCGTTGCCATAAATCGGTGGCATTTGGTAGTCCGAGCCAAACTGTACACCATTCAGTTTTGGTACATACTCCTTGAACTCATCCTACACTAAATCTGAGGCTCAGCGTGATCTTGAAATATTTTTTAAATCTGGCCAACTTCAGCCTTGATGTTCTTATGAAATATATTCTTGTAAAAAAATAAGAAAGTGTTATTAAGTACTACCTTATTACACGGGAAAATTTCCGGTACACAAAAGATAGCTTCTATCTATCAACATTGTTTCACGCAAAAGATAAATATTTAGAAGTGAGATTTAGTTTCTAAAGGAGACTTTGCCTTGATATATATAGCGTTAAACATGAAACACTTAAAATGTATTCGACCAAACTGTTGAATCTTAGTAATGAGTTATTGAATCTCTTTCCTCGTAAGAAAGTCAAAGAATTGTTACATGGTTTTAAAACTAAACTGAATCGAGCTTGTATACAAAGATAAAGTATGTTCAATAAATAAATTTGCAAACGTTCTAGTTTGAAGTGGTAGGTGTTTTAAATTCAATAACTAGAACTAGTATTCCTGATATATACCGCATTCTGGAGAACGTTTGTTTCAAGTACAAGAATATAGAAATGAAATATTAACTCACTGTCTTTCCCGTAATAGCGTAATCATTTAATATAAACCTTTGTTGTTAGCTATTAAAAACCTCAAACTTAATTGTCCGACAAGCTAACAACGTATATTAAAGCAATTAGTAGTTGCACAACAAATATAAACTACCTGTCAAACCCTCAAAGCTTCAAGAAGTTTAGCTAAAAGACTATCTTTTGTAGTTTAAATAGCTTTCTCTGCCTAAACATGTTATACCAAGAGGAGAAGAATACATATCATGTTAGGGGTAGACAACTAGAAATCACTCTACAAAAACGAGCAAAGACAAAGAAAAACAACAACGACTTTTCTCATATTCAGATATGACTTCTATTTACTTAGCTTGTTTTAATAGGACGAAGGACTGATCATGTCATAAGCTCTTCTTGTCGTTTGGTAACGTTCCTAAACAATTTAAGTTTAAAAAAACTGAGATAACTTACGTTGGAAACACAAAACGCTTGACATCTGGCTTCTTTGTAGAAATCGTTTTTAATCGCTGAAGCGAAACCCCATTTCGGTAACACCATTCCCACAATCCAAAACAACAAGAATTTTCTGAAGTGAATCATCGCTTCGACTGGTTTTTTTTTCGTCTGATATTACCTGGAATTAATAACTTCAAAGATTCATTTCACATTACTAAAAAAAAATCAGACAAACACGTAAAGTTCTTACCTAGATCATTGGAACATTGTTAATTATGTCGATCGTTTCAACTGAGTTGAAACAGCCGTGCTCTATTTCATACATACGTACCCGTTTAGTCTCTTATGACGTCATAGGGTATAGTTTGCAATATAGGAAGCTTTGAGCTATTTTCGTTTTAAGTGTTTTTAAGAGGTAGGAGAACTTGCTGGCTGAAACCTAGCTTAGTGACGTTTTCATCCCTCGCAAGCTCAAATAGAGTTATACCTATTCAAATTACAAAACGTAAAGACCAAAACACTTTTACTTTTAAAAGCACAACACATTTTACAGAAACTCAAGTTTGGCCAATTGTTTTAAAAAATACGTTTTAGAACTGAGCTGTTTCTGAAAAGTAGAGTTAATTAACGCAATATAAAAAAGGAAAAAAAGTAATTATAAAAATGATAACCAAGATTATGACAATAATAATTTGAGAACAAAAATCAATATTTATCTCAACAACAAAGATAATAACAGTGGTTTTACAACTACAAACACAGTAGTTAAAACTACAAATGATATACACACTTTTTATAAGAACAACTTTATAAGAACAACGAGGCTCAGATTGGCCAAAATGTAAGAATTATTTAAGAACAGGCTGAGGCTCGGGCTCGATAGTTTTTTTAAAAATATTACTGTGAGCTTCGATCTTTAACTGAACAATACAAAATGACTATGAAGTAATTCGTAGTTTATGAAATTTCTCAGCGAACTCCCGATAAATCCCCAAGTGAATAAATTGATAAAATTCGTTTTGCAGTGCTTGTATTGCATTACCTTAGGCTTAGGTTTTCCTCAATTTTAACCATCCATAGAAATAAAAACAATTTAGGAACAATTTGTGGCCCAAATTGCCAAAAAAATAAGAACGAGCCTCGTCCAAATTTACTGGTTCTTACAAAAAAAGTGCGTATAGTATTTTTGACAATAAAACAACAAAAAGAGTAATGGGTTTCCGTACTCTTGCAAGGTTATTTATTGAATTCAGTCTAAGAGATTGACGTTATTTTGCAGCATTGCTTCTAAACCCAGTACAATAGCGACAAGTACTAGCATCCATCTCTTCTCGTAGAGTGCTGGCTTTAAAGCTGGTGGTGGTCTGCCTAATTTGGATTTTTCTATTTTGTCCCTCTTTTCTTATCACTGTTCTAAACACTACCGGCTAGCAAAATGATCTGTTACTAATTCTTACCAATTGTTTGCGTTGATGTTCGTAGCCTCGAGGTGTCATCTTGCAGATGTCTTTGTAACGCAATTGGTGTCCAGGAACGCTTCCAATTCGCTAGTTATTCATAGAAGAATAAGTTTGGAGACATCGCTAGATGTCCAACCCATCACATCTGTAACCACGCTTAAGCAAGGTCCGTTCAACATTTTCAGCTCCCTCGGGACAGTTTTGTTTGGTGCTTTGTCGACCTGCAAAGTAATATGCAAGTCGGTCACTCCTTTGGAAAGACCAAGACTGACGCTTCCCAACAAAAGGTTTTTTTTTTATTCCCTCAGCTTGCTGTGTCCCATGCTTTCTTCTTCATTCTGGACATGATGGAAGCTGCTTTGAATATGCTCGGGTTAAAACGTGATGCACGATAATATCATCGATAATATCCAATCCCGTAGCGATGAGTTTGTAATCAAGATTTTGATGGTTTCCTGAGAAGTTTTTTTTCGCATTTATATTAGCGGTATATAATTATCAATTTTTTCTCCATTCATTTAAGATAGCGGTTTTTCAAGAAGACTACTACTGTTATTATGCACTATTAAGGGCTCAAGCTTTTTGTGAAGTCAACAGCAGTTGGCGCAATCTGACAGGAAAACAAATGTAAGTATATTGTGTTTGTAGAAAGTGTTCTTTCCACTACAGAAATCCCCAGGTTGGCATCATCAAGCAAGAACGGCTGGTAGAGGCAATTTTCTGAAAGAAGCCAGAAGTGAGAGGCTAATTCATGCCGATTGCAATTGGGACGCCCAAAGATTATGTATCGAACCGTGGCGGATCATGAATGAAGTTGTCTCTCTGGCTGTCTGTGGTTGGTCTCCAGAAACTACAATGGCATTTTGGGCAGATTTTACTTCTAAAAGATCTAACGACTGCCGTAATCTGCCAGTAGGTGCGAGTATGGGGAGGGGGTTTGAGTGATTTCAGAAAAAACATCATGAAGCGCAATTCCTTGTAAAAAAAATTCCTGCGTCGTGCACCATAAGAACCCATAGACACACACACTTAAAATCCTAGAAAAAAATCTTCCCCTAGTCACTAGGCCCTTAAAAAAAATTTCATGCCAAAACAACTGAATCGCCCAACCCACCCCTAAAAAAAGTCAAAATTGTTGGTCCTTAAGCTTGTAAAGTCTGCCTAATAACTGAAACTGTAACGTATAACGCAGCCCAAAAGTTCAATCCTTGAAGTGTGAAGGCCCCGGAACCGGAGTCCCTCGTAAATTAAAATCAGAAACCATTTACAATTTAAGAAGTTCGCTGGCTTACCGCCTACCAAAGCCAAGGACAAATAGTTTAAAACTTTCATTTTTTACGGATCTTTGAAAAAGTATATAAAATTCGAAAAGAAAATAAACCTCAACTCAAGGAATTTTAGGAAGGATTTTTATGAATGAACACCCCAGATACTTTTAAAGTCGACACAGTATTTTGAGTTTAAATTTTATTACCTATCTTAATTTTAAAACTTCTGTAACAAACTATTAGATTTTTTATGCACAATTTTATGAATTTTATACAATTGTTTTAATTCCATTAATGTAAATATGGTAGTTTTTATAAGCCTTTTAGTCTTAGTTTAACTAGGGCCGTAAGGGAAATACGCTACACCTATACTGTAATTATGCACCCTATCGAAATAAAGAATCTTCGTCATCGTCAATCATTCTTGTAAATTAGCTATGTACACACCATACATTATACAGCATTTCTATACTATGGTTTCCTTCTAGTGTTAATTGCGTTTGTTTATTCTTATTTTATATTCAGGCCGTCCCTATTTTTAAAAGAATCATTCTTGTAAATTCGCTCAGAAATACCTTGAATACCTAATTAAGGCTGCATACTCATACATTGTACAATATCTCTACAACGTGGTTTCAAGCTATATCTTTTAGTATTTTCTCTTCTAATTCCTCTTACATAATAATTCAAGTCGTCCTTGTTTAATCACTATTCTTCTGCACGACCAAATACCTTAAATACTAAGTAGGCTGTATACATCATACACCTCTACACCATGGTTTCAACCTATTTTCTAGAAATTCTAGAAGACAGGTTGAAACCATAATGTAGAGGTGTTGTACAGTGCAGGGTGTATACAGCCTATGAATTCGCTACTATGGTTTCCTTAACAAATATAGTCAAGCTAAGTGTTCTCTGTTTAGACGTTATGCTACTGCATCAGTAACTATAATTCGCTATAACTCCTTCAATAACAACACTTTAACGCTTGAGAATCTACTTTAGTTTAAATGGTGCTCTTTTCAAGACACTCTGTCTTATAAATCATTTTGCTATTCATTCATTAAGATAATAAATTATTGGTTAAACAACTAATGGAAAATATTTTAACCTACACGAACAAATATGAGTATCTAGTAAATTCTGCTTAAAAGTCAACGTGTGTCCTATCGAGTTATTTTTACGTCAACTGTTTGTTTTTATGTGAAAGTAAACAAACAATAAAAAGATATAAATAACATGTCGTAGTTCATTTCTTTCGTTTTTCACCAATTCATATTAAACAACTTCATTATCTGTTCTCTGTTTGTTGCACTTCATGCAACGTTTTTCTTTCGCACACCTGAAAATGCATAGTAACATTGCCTTACGAAAACCAAGGGTAGGACCCTATGTAGTACTAGTACCAAGTATGATATGTTATAAGATATAGACATGGCGACGAAATGAAAAGGTTCCATTTTGAACGAAACCGGTTTTCGTAAAACAACTTTTACACGTTGAATTTTTTAGCTGAAACTTGAATTGTGTGCACCAAGGATGCAACCCAAGTTCACTAGGCACAGTGTAACATCAAACGTTGAAACGTCGATACTGATTGGCTGGCGCAGTGTTGCGTGACCGAGCGAGACAAGTTTCACAAAGTGATGTTGCCCCAGGGGAAGAACTCCCTTGAAAAGTGGGTACTTGACGGACCTTTTATGGTCTCCGGCTGACTCCGTACCTTCTAGGGGCAAATTTATCGCGTTTAATGCAAGTTTAAACCAAAAGTCGTGGTACATTTAAAGTGGTCGTACCTTTTCGGGTATGAAATCAGCCTCTTTGTTAATTTATGCAAACCATTTAGGGTAATTTTCAAATCCCTCCGTCGAGCAGCCCTGTGTTCAAGGGATTCCCCCAGGAGGGTTACACGGTGAAACTCTTGTTTTTATTTCAACTTCGATTGTTGTGACTGTGGCAGAAGCAGAAAGCGGTTCTACTTTCGTAAAACTGTGTCGCAACAGAAATCTAAAAAAGTTTCACGAAGCCGCCCATGTTACACAACGCAACGTCTACTAAATTAACAGCGGCTTAAGGCAAATCTGGCAGTGGAACAAAGAGAGACTAAATAGTTAAATTGAGTAAACCTTAAGAACTTGGCTTCAACCCTCGGGGGGGGGGGGGAATTCACGGGTTAAAAGGCCAGGGGCGACCGTAGGTAAAGCCCCCAAAATACCCTAAAAAACCAAGTAATAAAAATTTTCCACTCTAAAAATACCTCCCCCTTTTAAAATTATAACCTAAAAAATACCAATCCCCGAGTAGCTTGTGGGTGCTGCGCTGTGTTTGCCAAAGGTCTTTTGTCTTAACTTCTTATCAGTACGCACGTTTGCTAAGTCACGGGACTGTGAACAGTCCAAAATCGTCGCGTTTTTCAATGCTAAAAAATAACAGGCTCTTGGCTCAACAAAGGATTTTTTTTTGACAACCACTAAAAATACCGAACGAACAATTCTAACCCCTAAAAAACACGACTGTCATAGCTACTACCCCAATACAGAGAGTATCCCCCCTCCCCCCTCCAGGGGGCTTCAACAGAGTTCATGGCAAGAAACAAATTAAGCAAAGGCAAGGTTTGTCTTGCATGTTTCCTCGTTCTTGTCGTCACCTTCCTTTTCAAACAGAAACACGTCTGGTTCATCCTCGATGCTGTTGAAGGAAGGTACATTGTAGTAGTCCTTTCCTTCGTCAACTGAACTCAAGTCCAAGTAGAGGGCAGTGCTGTTCATCAACGTTTCCAGCTCTTGTCGAATCTGGGAGAAAGTTGGACGATTATCTGGGTCGGTCTCCCAACATCTGGTCATGATGTGGTAACTGAAATCAACCGATTTGATAGTGTTAACTAAGTTATTAGTTCAGAATGTGTTTATCGACGTTGCCGCGTGTTTACAGGTTATCAGCTTTAGAACTGGACAGCTGGAAAGGAAGATTCGACCCCGGTTCGGGAATAAAAGTGTACAATCAAGTGAGTAAATCCACCTCTCTGATCCTAAACCTATTCGATGACTGAGGCGAAAATTAGGAAAATAACGATCTTAGTAGATTCGTTAGTATCGGTGTAAATTCACCTACAGGTTAGTCGGGATGAGTTTTGCATGTAGTTTTCGTTTGTGCAAAGTTTGTTTTGCTTTGTTGTTCTTGAAGTTGGTTTATCCATAATTGACAATTCCAAAAAAAAGATGGCGACTGTACATTTTACCACAATGCCTTGCGTCCCTAACACCGCTAAACAAGGCTCAGAGTTAAACGCTTCCTTGTACTAACAACACTGTTTATGTCCATATAAGGTTTAAAAAGCTTTTCCTTTATGGGCAATTCTAGACGTTTACGAGCTAGGGATTTGTGGGTAAAAGTACAAATCGCTATATTTTTATGGGATGGTCAATTAACTTATCAAAGATAAAACAAAAGGTTTTTTTATGTTAAATTGCGTTTTGGAATTTATCAAGTATAAAAGGAACAAGCGTAGCTCAGTCGGTTAGTGCGCGGCCTTCGGAGCTAGAGGTCCCTAGTTCGATCATCGGTGACTGCACGTCTGTTTCGACTTTATTCCGATATTGTAGCTGTAGCTTTGAACTGAACCGGAAAACGGAACACTGACAGAGGGAGGGGGTGAAGGGCGCATGGTCGGCTTCCATTGACAGCAGCACTCTCTAAGAGCTAAAGGAACTACCGACATTAAATAACCGTACCTATACCTTTTATAACAAAACAACGACAAAGGGAATGTTATTAAGGGATTAAAACAGCCTCGCTCTTGTTTCTAGACAAAAATGGGACACGCTGTTACGTAGAAGAACACGAGAAAAGGGTTGAGAAGAAAACGAGGCGAAGCTGACATAGCGTGCTCTATTTTTGTCTAGAAACGCAAGCGAGGGTGCTTTATTCCTTTTAGCAAATAACCTCTCAAGTCCACACAGAAAAAAATAATTTAACTGTTATATTATCTTGTATTATGTGACGTCATACCGTGGTTTCTAATCAATTATAAAAAAAACGGAGCTACAACCAATTAAAATGCACGTTGTCTCGGGCTTTATTTTCTCAATTCTTATATTTCATCACTAAACTGCTTGATGAGGAATGAATGTTTTAAGTATCTGAAGGTGGAATACTGGGAACCTTAAGTTACTTGACGTGGTAAAACTTACATTTCATCACAGCAAACCTCTGGTTTCTCCATGCGGTTGCCATCCCTCAAGAACTTGAGAAGTTCTCGGTTGCTGATTGTCGGGTATGGGGTACCTCCTGTTGTTACACAATTAGAAAACAGATTAGCAGGAATTCACCGCCGATTGTGACTGACAGTAGATATCATTCATTTCTATATCCTGTTTAACGTTTAGTACACAAACTTGCTTTTACTAACCTAGCGTCACCAACTCCCAAAGCAATACTCCATATGACCATCTGTTAGAAAGGTTGATGATTTCATTTGTTAGTTGAAACATTTGTTACTGCGATTGTTCTAAAGTTACAAACTGTTATACATTTTTACAAATACTTTTTAAGTTGTGGATCGCTATACTTGAGCGACGTTTCTAAAGTTTACCGTTTTTATTTTCTTTACAAAATTTCCTAAGTTTATTTCTTATTATTTTATTTTCATCCTCAAATATTGTGTTTTCAGCGTTCTGATTGGTTCACGTTCTTAGTTATCAGCTCATATACCGAAAAATAAATACTGATCGTGTAGTGTTACAAAGCTGAAATAGGTTCTGAATAAATTCGAGCTGTCTTTTTCAAGTATCGATACGTTTGGAAAACTCACAAAATTTAATAGAACAATTACAAGTTCATTGACGCTTGTTGGATATGAAATGATTTACGCCGCCTCTTTGGCTAGTTAGCATTCAAATATCCAACGCTCGCTCTTCGAATATTCTAAATGTACCTCGGACTTTGCAATTAATGTTGCTCACATAAAACCAAAACATGATACTTTTAATTCAAAGCTAGGTTTTAATGTTTACATTTTTTTTTCAATTATCTATCATCATATTAACACCACTATCGTTTTCGTTTTCATCTTCATTTTTGTAGTTATGGCCATACTCACACGTCGCTTTTCATCGTGAAGACCTGGTCAAACAAAGCCTCAACTGACATCCACTTTAACGGCAGCTTTCGCTTCTTCAACGCCGTGTACTTCTTCTCCTCGTAAACATGACGTGTCAACCCGAAATCAGCCACCTTGGCGATCTTGTTTTCCCCTACAAGAACGTTTCTTGCTGCAAGGTCGCGATGAACGAACCCTTTACTAGCCAAGTACTCCTGCAACGGTTGAAATAAGATTGTAAAAAGTTTCCAGTTCTCAAATAACCCTATATGTTAGTTTACATTGTACATTGTAATAATTCGAGCTGTCGTGAATTGTAATAATCGTCGTCGTGAATTTTAATAACATTCAAAAACTAACCGAACTGAACTAGTATATAGCCGGCCAATACATGTCTTCATCATGTCTCCCACACCGGTAATGACCGGTCCAGAAAAAGTCTCAAAAAACATTTATTTTGTTGTTTGTTAGCTTTCTCTATAAAATTTATTATTCCATATACTTATTTAGCTGACTTGATCCCCTGGCTGGATCCAACGAATCAGAAAGTTGATAACGGGTTTTCTTACAATATATTCATAATAAAGATAACATTCACTTAGGTCTGGACTTGCCTAATTTATCGAGTTAACGTGCAATCCCAAACCAAAAAGTGGCGGAAACAAGCTTTAGATAACATAAATCAGGTTATATGTGTCAGTATTTGAAATCTTGCAATTTGCAAATGAAATTGAATAACTTTATAACTAATCCGCAGTTAGTACAAAAAAAGAATAACATTCAAGCATCAATGACAAAACTTTAATTGTGACCAGGAACTTTCATTATGGATTATATTGAATGCTGTACAAACTGGCATGTACGAGTTGGCTTGCAAATCCTATTACAACCAAAATTCTGGGTGTGTCGCAACCGCATTAATTTTGCCTACCTTCTGTACAACGATGAAGCAAAATGTCCGATATTTGGATAATCGTGCATCAGTCAGCGTGGTTTTAATAAGTGGTTCAACAATTTTCTTACCTCAGACTCTTCAATAACAATCATATATAGAGAAACTCAAAAACGTTCTTCTCTAGTGTTCAACAATACCAGGATTTCAAAATCAGTTACTTACACAACTGTTAAAAAGGTCGCAGTCACAATTACCAAACACAACTGTCAAGTTCACATAGTTCAAGAGGACAATGCTCATAGCCTAATGTTTTCGCTCTTTCCAAAATATGTTAACAACTGCAAACCACCCCAACACCTCGAAAACCAACTGTAGCCATACGTTGATCCCTTTCGGATGATTTACAATTTCTTTAACTGCTAAAACCAAACCACTGTGTGACCCAAAATGTTTTAGAAGTTTTGGTACACTAACTACGCTTGGACTACCACTAGGGTAGTAAACACGGGAAGACTTATTGTTAAATTTCTAACACACTGTTAACCTAGTTTAGATACGTGGATTAGACTGTGAGAGATACCACATGGGTGTAGCGGCCAGGAGAAAGTTGGAGAACATAGTGCCAAAATAAGAATTTTTTGTAATATTTCGTTTGAAAAACAGTCAAGAACCAAGTCAGTACAGATTGTCCATGATATATAAAGCGTTTAACAAAATAAGACGAAGTTATTACAATTCACAACGACAGTTATTACAATTCCCGACAGCTCGAGCTATTACAATTCACGACAACTTTATTACAATTCACGACAGTTATTACAATTCACGACAACAGTTATTACAATTCACGAGGGGTATTACATTTCACGACAGTATTACAATTTACAACAGTACCTACATCTTGGTTAAAAAGTAAGAAGAATTAGTTCCATACCATCCCTTTGGAAATTTGCCAGGCAAAAGCTAAAATGTTCCCAGAGGTTAACTCTTCCTCTTCCTCTTCCTCTTCCTCTTCCTCTTCCTCTATATTTTCCTTTTCACACGAGTTGCTCTTTACAAGGTCCATCTCGAACGCATTGTTTTGAAACGAGCCAACATCAGCTTCGTTTGCATACTGTCTTGAGGCTACATTCCCATAGACGTGAACGGTCTCGGTCTTGAAATTAAGGACAAATATTTAGATAGCAAGTGAAATACTAGCATTTTTTAATCCAACAAGGTTTCATAAAAACTCCCTCTTTATATCTGAGCAGTAAATACTCAAAGAAGACATGACCATATTTATAGTCAATCATAGTAACATGGTACTAGTTTCAGCTACCGCTAAGTGCCAACGAGCGGTACTAAAAAGCAATAACATCACTATGATTAGCTCCCGCCGTGATTGGCTTATACTAAAAAGCTTATACTGTGATTACATTACATTATAAAATAACCCCAATGAATTCCGCGCGCTGATTGGTCAAGAGCACAAAAACCGTGTTCTGTTAAAAAGTACAAATTTCACGCTTTTGAAAGTGTCACACAGCACTGAATCAGCTGTCATATTCGTCGCTTCTAAATAACCAGGGTAAACATGTTAGCCTATGACAACATACCAAATTATAATTCAAATCTAACAACAAATAAAAATTAGCCTAATTAGCCTATTAAGGTATTAAACAGGGAAACCAAAACCGAAAAGATGCGGTTTGCTATAGTCAACAAGTCAGAGCTAGCTCAGCGAAACTTTTCAACAAGCCCTGACAAAGTATACAAAGTAGCTAGTCGACGAAATGGTTTCTTTTGTCGAAAGTATAAAAAACTATCCTAAGTCAAGGAAAAAGCGTTTTGTTGCCTAATTACATTACATTACATTAACCGTAAGTTGTGATGCAATCGAGATTTTTTTTGCTTTCAACAGATTCAAAATCAGTTTTGCTATAGTGACAGCGATAAAATAACTGGGTACAACCCCAAACAAACACGACTACAGTTAAGAATCCCAACTGATGGGAGGCAGACAGGACGTTATATATGGATTCTTTTGTAATTTAAGTACGCAAAAAGACAAAGGCAAAGTGGTGCATTTATATAGTGCCTTTTCCATATGGATGTTCAAAGGCGCTTTCCAATGATCAATATGCCCCAAGCGAGGACAATAATCAACCCGATTATAAAACAATAAGTGTTAAGCTATAGCTGTCCGTTATCTTTCTTTCTTTATTTGTTTAGCTTGTACTACTCTTAGGCAGTCGGAGAACCCAACAGGCTTTACAACCCAAATATTGGACTCCGAGGGCCTATGGTTTAACATCCTTATCCGAGAAGATGCGAAGGTCTAATCATTTGCGATGTTAAAGCAAAGGCAGCACCTTCTCCTCAGATATTCTAAGACCCTGAGTAAAGGTCCTGCACCGAGAATCGAACCAAGGCCTTCCGCACGACAGACTGGCGCCTTACCAACTGGGCTTACCAGGCGACTTCTTTTCCGATCTGTTCAAGGTTTCTGTGAGGAAATTTTGGCAACTTCTTAATGCGATATTTTACCTTAGAACAAACATTGTTATAATTGTTGCTGTTCCTCGCCTCGGCAGCAACAAACAGGGCACTTTCATTGCCGTTGACAGTGGGATACAGACGCATCTTTTAGGTTGAAAACAAGAGTAAATAGTTCTGTATTAAAACATTTCAACTAGATACAACAATAACCTTATAGTACTTCCTTAAAACGAATCAAGTTTTCGGTCTCGAAGCCGAAACAAGCGCAAGTATTTTGACATACTGCACCGGAAATTTCCAGTTTTTATACACTCTTGATTTTACTGTTTCAAATCAATGTTTGTTTTACACACGTATAAACAAATCAAGTAAGGGTGGTCCAACAAATACGCAACAAGGATCATTTCTTGTCAATCATCAAAACCTGAAATAACAAGTTTTTCGTGTTCTCTCGATTATTTCGTTTTATTTGGGTTTCGTTTATTATGAACCCCCGTTGTAACAAAGTAAATTATCCGGTCTCTTAGCACTCCACTATATCGGGGTTGCGTTTTATTTAAACAATAAGATTAAAATCTCTTTTAAGGAGTTACCAATTAAGCTTTCTAAGGAGAAAAGTTGCAATCTTCTTGATGTCGGCCATTGTGGTTGGAGTTAGTTCTATCTCCATTTTTCTCTACCACAATCTGTCTTTCTGTTTCTTCTGTGATTCTTTTCTATGGTTCTTCAAGCTTTCGGCAGTCCTGCCCTCTTCAGGCGAATTCACCTGAAAAGGGCAGGACTGACGAAAGCTTGAAGAACCACAGAAAAGAATCACAGAACAAAACAGAAAGACAGAGATTTGGGTAAAGAAAAATGAAAATAGTTCTAAGGAGAAAAGAAAGAAAATGTTTGGTGTTTCCAATCACCTTGTCCCTTCTTTTCCGTAAGTAGTTCAGCAGGTCGCCGTGCGGTACGTATTCAACAACGAGGAACATTGGATCTTTGGCGGTGCAACAGCCGACCATGTTGACAATGTTGGAATGGTATCCAACCTTTTTCATCAAATTGATTTCGTCAAGAAAATCTCTCCACTCCTCACTGTTTGTGGTACCTCCTTCATCTGTTCATTAAGAATGAAATTGATAAGCCTTGTCTAGGAACACAAAAGATATAAATGTATACATATATAGAAATCTTAGTCCATCCAACGGTGTCAAAGCGTATCGGCTGAGATTCACAACTAGATATCTATATATAGAAACCTTGGTCCATCCAAGGCGGCGTCAGAGCGTGTTTTACATAAATTTTGCGGACAACAACTATATTCTAAAAAGTTGGTTCACATTAATAACAATAAGTCCTTACGTTTTTCCTTCCTCCTGATCTTGATTTATTTATTATCGATAAAGCCCTACCCTTTTTCAATGACGATTAGTGGCTTTTCCCCTATCAAAGGACGGTTAGGTGAAAGAATTAAACCCTCAACAAAGCAGGGGATCGAACTCGGAGCTTCAAGCGTGGAAGTCACAGATCTTACTAACTGAACCAAGTGCGCACATATACATGTGACCTCCGTTAATTCGAAGCTAATTAAAACTGTTTTTCGTTTCCCATCGGAATTCGAATGATCAGGGTTCAACTGTATCTTTAGTAGTTAGTGTTAACAAGGATTTCAATCAGCAGCCAAACTTACTAAGTAACATTTTCACAGCAACAGTTATTTCGCTGATTCTTTGTGGCCTTTTCACTGACAGGCTTCTGTACAACATAGCCTTCCTTGCAGGCTCTGGGAGGAGTTTCAAGCAACCTTTGTAGACTTTTCCAAAAGCTCCTTCACCAACTTCCTCTTCAAGCAACAGCTGATCTTCGGATATTTCCCACTCGTCCACAACAAAACCATACTTCCTGTAAAAAACTAATTTTACTATAGTTTGGAGAATAATCTTCAATAAGTTGACAGTTACTTCGCATTCTAGTAAGTGATAAAGATACTTTTGCATTATTTCTGCAAGCAGTCCTACAGCTTCGCTTTTGTAAGCCCTACAAACACCAGGCTCTTGGTTTAACATATACTTTCCTTTAACAACCCCTAATAAATACCCCCCCCCCCCCCTTCGGGCTCGTTTCCTCGTCTTTGCTGACTTGTTGTCAATTACAGCTAACTCACCAGTTGCAACAGCTTCTTTCATGACAAAAGGAAATTTATATTTTACATATCATCAACTTGTTATATCTAAAGTTTCGTGAATGATAAAATGCCTCGTTTTGAGGAGGTGACATGAGGTACTCGCTAACTGAGTGAAAGTTCAAAACGAGGATTTTTTTTGTTAGTGTTTAAGGCTCTAGAGCACCCATAGCGCCCTTTATGATGACTTTTTGGCGTACATTTTTTTGTCTAGGGTAACCCTGCAATTTGTTTTTTACAAATTCTACCACTCCCCACCTCCTT
>JAOBAT010083485.1:0-18962 GCA_026413305.1 Hydrozoanthus tunicans
GAAAGAAAGTCCGTTGTCGTGAACCAAGCAGAATACCTCGAATCGAACTTGAACGAGTGTTTAGAAAAAGCAGAAAATGAAGGCGACTCGTTCGACGTAGTTATACACATGTTGCCGCGCTGAATGAGAAGACATCAAATAGCAGTTATTTCAGTGGCATCAGTAGACCAAAATCAAAGCGAAGAAACAACAAACAGAAAGTTAAGAAAATGTCAAGTTTAAACGACTTTATCACATGTGCAAACGAGAGAGGAAAATATTACGAGTTGTTACTTTCAGGAGACGTTGAAACCAATCCTGGGCCGACTTGTAAATTTCAGCTCCATACAGTCAAAGTATTATAAATGCAAGGATATTTGGGGTCAGGAATGCAGGTCGGCAGACTGTGTTGCAATGTCATTGTCATCTGTTTTACATCTTCAGGAAATCAATTTCGCCTTCGGCAGACCTAGTGCAAATCATAAATATAGGTTATGACTTGTATTCAACATTATCGAAATCAGCCTGGGAAACATTTTTGTTATTGACAGATTTACCAGCTATGGTTAGCTTGCACGAAATATTAAATTATGAACTTGAGTTACAGTGAAAGCTACGACAGCGGTGTTTTGAACGGACAGTCGTGTGCCATTGCAGATTATCTTTATATTATATCAATTGATGCTGCTTTTCAATCCTTTTCAAGAAAATTATGATAAATTTATTTTGACTGTTGGTAGTTATGCGGTTGCAGTATATAGATTACACAACCCATATGATGAATGCTTTGTTATAGCTTTGTACTCACTATGTTTTTCTACAGCTAAATCATGTACATATTGGAATGAAGAAAGGATAAAGAGTATTATTCAAAATAGGGGTTTTACAGTAATTTCTTTTTTCCAAGCAAATATCCAATAGGAACAGGCCATGCCAATGTAAGTTCTGGCACAACAGCACAAGTAGTTCAGATCCTTTCTTTGATAACGTCAGTTGAAACAATCTTAAGAAATGTATTTTGGAAAACTTTGAAAAGAATACTGGGTTCTTGTTGTGGATTTCAAGTTACTGTTGCACGGGTCACGTGACCCCATAGCAACCATAACTACGTTGCCATCTTGCATGCTAGGTCAAACTATAAACATGGCAGCTGCAAACAGTGAATGTGTGCCATCTCTGCAATCTTATCACGACTCACTGTGCGCTGAAAACAAGATCGATTACGATTAGAAGTTGAAAATGATATCTGGAATAGATCCCTACAATGTTAGTGCAAGTTTTTTTCACAATCTGAAGAGAAATGGCTCGATATCAAGTTTCCTGATGTCGTCAACTACTTGTTGTTGTCGTCTAGCAAGTACACAAAGGAGCAGCTCAAGGTCTACAAAAGTCTTCAGGCTTATCAGTTCTTCGTGGCTGGTTGGTTCAGGGGAATATTTGTAGAAAAGGCAACTGCAGACATGACTATTTTGCTAGGAAAGGTAAGTTATTAAAATTGATTTTGTTTAATCTCAAACACTGTCGCTTGAAAGATGCTTGCAACACGATCAGTGAGCCCGGAGCGAAACTTTTGCCCAACTTTGTCGAATTATTTATATATTTTGCTTTGATCTTCAGGTGAACCACTCTCAACGACTCAGTGAGGCACCATTGAAGCCCTGGTTGGCAGTACAAGCTAATGGAATGGTCCTAACAGCACACTGCAACTGTATAGCAGGCCTTGGAGGAGTTTGTTCGCATGTTGGTGCGATTCTGTTTGCTGTTGAAGCTGGAGTCAGGCTTAAGAAAGCTAGGACTTGTACCTTGTTGCCTGGTCAATGGATTCTGCCATCCCCCATCAGCAATGTTCCTTATGATGAACTAAGAAACATAGACTTTACGGCTAGTAGCACCAAGAAGAGGAAATTGGATGAAGTTATTTCAAGTCAAAAGCAGCATAACAGTACACTGTATCCAGTAATCAGATCCAGAACTTTTACAGACAGCTTCATGAGTCAGCAACTAAGCCTGCAATTATTTCCTTTGTTTATTATTATTTTTTGCATCACAATTGGCATGCACATTATGTTAATTATGCATGCACATACGTTTTCCATCACATGTGTTTTAAAATGGTGGAATTCTCACTGTGACACTGCGACACAGAGAAAACCATTGACTCCAGTACATGTACTCGATGCAAGAAAAAAAGGGATAAATTTATTTTTAAGTATGCTAAGTTTGTATTTCTGAAACTGTTTAGGGTGAATATAGGAGAACAGATTGAGATTTGTGTGTCATTTAGTTTTTTATTCAAACCAAGTCACGCATCATTGTAGCAGCTGTTTTTGTTCAATT
The DNA here is from genome assembly GCA_026413305.1 of Hydrozoanthus tunicans. Lineage (NCBI taxonomy): Eukaryota > Metazoa > Cnidaria > Anthozoa > Zoantharia > Hydrozoanthidae > Hydrozoanthus > Hydrozoanthus tunicans. The sequence continues at coordinate 2,317 of JAOBAT010083485.1, forward strand.
GATCAGTTGAGAAACTCAAAAAGCCATTGTTGTTTCTATGGAACCTGGCATTTGCATAATGATCAGATCAAGATTTTTCCAGTCCATGAAGATGTAGTGCCTTGCAAAACTCCGAAACGCATTCCGATCAGAGAGAGTCTTTGCATTTTCGAGATATGGTGATTTGGGATCTGTGACTTGCACAACATGTACATGTGCTTTTGATTTGATCAGTAGAGAAATGTGCTTTCGATGTGGAGTTTCAGTTTGATCAGTAGAGAAACTTGGAAACAGTCTTCTTCAATGACTGGTATCACTAGATGCTACAAAGAAAACCAAACTTCTGAGGATCATTGCACTTGAACTGTCAATAATTTGACCTAAACTGTAATATTCACTGTGCCATCCAAATCAATAAAGACCTATATTGTGGAAAATTGAACCCACTCAAAAAGGACACAATTTGATCCAGGATCCTTGCAGACTCATACTGAATTAATGATGCAACAACCACAGCTATAAGATTTAGAAATCAATGATAACTTATTACAAGTGAAGTATGCTGCACATTAGTACACTTGTTGCAATAATATACTCTGTCTTCAAGTATAATTATATTACATGCCACTGGAACCAATGAATGAAATGCATTAAAATCAAACTTGTGACAATCATTGCACTTGAACTCCCATAATCATTGAATCTGAACTACCATGTTGATTGTACTTGAAATACAGTCATTAAGACAGGCGAAAACAGAAGTGGTATTTTTGAAGCGTGACATCATGCAGAGCACTATCATGATTGCATCACTGCTAAACACGAGGAATATGAGTGAAGTATTGATCACTATAACTATGATCAATTTAATCAACATGCTCTTTTGTTATTCCTTGTTGGATAGTTTGATAATAATTATCTTCACAAGCTGAAATGTAAGATGCAAAGCAATTTATGGGATATTATTCAGATTTTGTAAACAAAACATTTAAACCAGTAGCTGAGTTAAACAGCTGTGCTACAAATTCTTCAGTGATCTGTCCCAAATTTGTATTACATGATAAATAATTAGTAGGAGTGAGGGAGAACATGGAGTCTCGTCTGAACTGCACACTTCCTGTATCTATCACTCCTTCCTGTCCTATCTACTCCCATTATCAAAAGGGCTGAGGTAGGAAACAATATGGTAGTGAAATTCCTGGGTGACCGTAGTCTCATCAAGTACCTCAAAATGGAAACTCCTGATGGAAAGGAATCTCACCAAATACCTCAAATACAAATTCCAGAGGGAAGGGGATCCTAATATTTTTCCTTCCACGGGGGTGCAGGTGTGGATATTATACTACGCATATATACTAACACACCTAATGTCAATCAGGGCATAATGGCAGAGTCTTGAGTCATCGATCTCAATGGCAGTTGAAGGATGATGATGTCGAAAAACTACTTTATTATATGAAATGACTGTTAGTTTCAGTCAGACCATGTCCACTGCACCATCCTCACATTCTAACAAAGGCTTGATCACTCGGCCCGAGTGTAAGCTACCAGTAGCTTCTTGTTTTAATCAAAATGAGTGTCATTTTGAGTACGCCCGGTTGCGTATCCTTGTGTACAGCGGTGTTGCCCGTTGGAAGTTATGGCCGACCGGCATGAATGCCGTATCATGCTCAAGGACGTGTTCAATTGAAATTGTTATTATGTAGTTAAAGAAATTCTTATTGGGAACTATCGCCTCTTTCTCAGAATCATGCCAGGTCTAGCACTGAGAAGAAACAGAATTATAGTGTTGGTAGTGGTGGCGCTCAGTCCGTTAATGTACCAGTTTGTGCAGAGACACCGACAAGGTAAGCGGCCGTGCATTTTCCGTGTACTGTTAAAATATTTGGTTGTTCAGTTCAGATTAGTATACTAAATTGTTAGAACTGTACGTTCAGACTCTCGAAGATCTTCGTTGCATTCGAAATTCTTAACTTTTGATATTTTAACGAACTGTTTAATACTAACTAGTTTACTTTCAAATTTCTAAAACATTGTATTTGTCAAAATTCACAACATTGTAAAAGCTACTGAAAATCATAAAACGAGTGAAATGCGTATTCGTTTATAATGCCAAATGATTGATTTAGTCGGAGTTTATTGAGGTCACTAACAATCCATGTTTAGAACTGTGGTAATTAGGCGTTTTGTTTGTGAATTACAACATCTCGAAACCTCGGACTCGGTTCAGGTATCATTTCTTTTCCGCATACACGTCACCTCGGACGATGCTGCATGTATTCTAGTTTAAAGAACTGTATTTGAAAGCAACATTTCTCTGCTAGTATAGTTTAAGATTTAGTCGTAGAATTTATTTAAATGTAAATTAAATGTGGGTTAAAGAAGAAATTTCTTCGCTGCTTGTACATACGTGTTGTAACATACAGTTCGGTCTGTTTAGTTTTCTGGCCGCTATAATAACGCACACGAATCTTTTAACGGTGGTTATTTGTTGCTGTTTTTAGTTTAGTTTGTAAGAAAGCTATCTTTAGCTTGGGGAAGGTGTCCGAAGTTTGGTTGATAGCTTGGCTTAAGGTTTTTGTATTTGCCTCAATTGCTGTTGTGTTAATAATTGATCGAAATAGCCTGTTTGCGGGCCCGGCATTATTTCGAACATATCGGTAAACAAATCGTTTGTTGTATGCGTACTTATTCTGTCAACTGTTATCAAATCACAGGATTTACATCTTGTTGTCAGCCGTGGCTATCCGCAAAACGAGCTCAAACACTGACAGGGATATCTGAGACATTTATGTTAAAAATTGGGTTAACGGGGTTGCCACCGCAACAGTTCATGTTTGAACAACATGGCGGACTATGCTTTGTTTCTGTTTCCCTTTTTGACAAGGAGGAAATATAAAAGAACAGAAGTATGAAAATTAAGTTTTAGTTTTAGTAAAAATTCTGCTGTAGGTCCAGTCCTTCATTTTTTTTCCTGTCTTTTTACCAAGAATATGTACAGACATTGAATTTATGTCAAATGCTTTCAGTTTGAATACAGTTTGAGTAATAAGAGATTGTATCACGAAAACAAACCATATGATATGACTTTCACGGTTTAGAAATGTGGCCATGTGAAATAGGGTGGACCATACAAACTTAAACTTGCAAAAGACATTTTTTGTAATCTTTGTAAAAAAAAAGATTTGGTTTAAGAAAAAAATATCCTTGTTAACATAAGCTTCTTTTTCTCATACTGTATAAAAAATCTTCAGAAACCTTAATGGGAATCAAACCTGTCTCTTAGCTAGGCATATGCACAGCTAGAAGTCTTAAATTTAAATAAAGTTATTTCTTAATGAACTATTTTTATTATTATTATTTTATTATTATTATTATTATTATTATTATTATTATTATTATTAAAAACCAAAGATGATTATAATATTTACCAGTCAGAGCTACAAGAACTCATGAACTCATGTGGGGAACAGGTCACTTGCAATCTTTTTTTAATAAGAACCACAAATTTTTCCACCGAGGCTGAACGTTCTAAATATTTCGAGATATCAGCCTCAAATGTTCTTAAACATGTTCATAAAATACAGTATCTTTACCAGTTGATTTAAATATATAACATGTACACCATAAGTGCTACATCTGTGTAGTATATGTTAGTAGTAGTAACTGGTACTGACTTTCTTGCCAGTTTGTCTTAAGAGACAGCTATAAGAACAGGGCTCGAAATTAAAAAAAACTGTTAGGTTGTGTTTTGGCGACCAACTGGAGAAATATACAGTAGTTGCCAGATGCAAGTTCTAAGTCACCAGTTTTTATAGTCGAAATAATACTCGGGTTCCGCTTTTTGAAAATGTTCGATATCATTCAGTATGGCATGGGGCATATTTGTACAATTTAAATACAAAACAAAAAAATACATACTTCTACAAAACAATCTTGCAAAGCAAAGACATCCTCTGGAAGCTGTAGCGTGATGATTTCAGGAGCAGACAAACTTATTAATTTTCTCTAAAACCTTCTTGCTTGATGTTAAGCAACCCTTTGGCATCCTCTTCATTACCCAAGAGAGAAGCTTGTTTTTTCTTCGTTGCTTACTAATTTATTCTCCATGCTGATTCAAATCGTCACATGTGTTGGCATTGAACCACGCGAAAGTCAAATACTTCAATATTTCACAGTATTGTCCCAACTGAAAAGTTAAGCATCATTTATAGATCTTAGTACTTATATGTAGGGTTGAGTGGGCTGTAGCCCAACAAACAAACAAAAAACTACAACCAGAAATTAACAATGGAAAGTTTGACAAAATTCTGTTTGGACTGATAGAAATATTAAAATGTATTTCTAGTAGTTTTTATAGACCCCAACACCCTAAATTTTTAGTTCTTTCCTCTGTTCAAATTAGAGGTAACTATTGATAGATATTTACTCAGCCACAAAGCAACAAGGTATATAAATCTTTTGACAGTCACTAACACTGAGTGGGATGAATTATTGTTTTTAATTATTTAGTATCAACCAAACAAGCCTTCCTTTTTGTAAATAAGGTTTCTTTATTTTTTCTTCCAGCATGGTGGCAAAATAAGACTTCCTTCTATGGATGAATGAACTACAGTGAATAGTGCAGCTTGCTATAACTATATTCATCTATTATTTTAACAATATGATTTGAGTTATTAGAAAAAAATTCCTAAGAAAGCTGCAGTTAATAAACTTTAAAAGTAGCTGATATTTTAACTTGTGTCTTTATGTGTATCTTTTAAAGTAGTTGTTTTTCTGTGGAAGTGTTCAATGTTATTGTGAATTACTATGTGAGAAGGTTAGTTGTACACTTAATATTGTATACTGTATGTTTTGTTACTTACTAACGTTAACTTCATTCTTTTTTATTGCAGTTGCACTGTATGAAGTTCCAGTGTCTGTAGACCCTGTAATTCTTGAAAGATTACAGACTGTAAAGCAGCGATTGCGAGATGCAGAATTCCAAAACTCTGCAAGATCACAAGACCTTATAGCTTTAAAAGCAGAACTTGCCAAAGTTATTGCTCAGAATGCCAAGAATAATGGAAGGAATAAAACTAATTTTTCAAATAACAACTTTATTATTAAATCAGTGACTGATAGTAGTCTGTTGTCACTACCAAGTATTTACAATCAAATGCCACATTTAATGGACAATTCTGATAGTCTGGTGCCAATGCTACAAGTGTCGAGGGATCGTGTAGGAGGTAAGAAAACGCAATAAAGGATCATGTATGTACAATATTAGCTAAAATTACATTATTTAGAATCAAAATGTTCGACCCCAACAGTGCAAGCAAAGATTGATCCCCCTGTGCCAAAGTTTTTCTCTCTTTTTGATGTTACCTCCACTCAAATGTAAGTAACTCCTTCTAAAGAAAAATGAACATAACGCAAGATAAGTATGCATTAATTTCTGAAACCGTAATAAGAAACCTTACCTTACCAACTTTACAACTTATGCTATTAAAACAAAAAAAAATTTTTTTAGTGCAAACAAAAATAATAGGAACATTAATTTTCATTTGAAAAGGTATTTTTAAGTATAAAAGAGCCCATTTTTAAGTATAAAAGAGCCCACAGCCCAAGGGATTTCACATTTGGTATGTCAATGATTTTACCAAAGAGCCCTTTGAAATCTACTAATAGTATTTTAAAGAGCAATGTTTGATGGGGATCCTGAGTGGTTCCTATGGCTTAAGTACTTGCTCTGGGAGAAAACCATGATACTGATCTTTTAAAGAGGAATATTAAGAGGGGAACCCTAATGGCTTCTTGTCGGCTGTGAAGTGGCCGAGCGGTAAGCATGTTCATTAGGGTTGCAACTCGAGCCCTGGTCATACCTCTGTGTTGTGTCCTTGAGCAAAACACTTAATCTGACTTTGTTCCAGGCAACTCTGTTACAAGTGTAAATGAGTACCAGTTCTGCTCGGAGCTAACCTGCGATAGATAAGTGTCCTGTCCAGCTGGAGCCAAAAACTCTCATCCGCTTAACACTACAGCAACTGGAGATAAGCCCTATGAGCCACTTAGGTTTACCTTAGCCTATTGAATCATATGACTTGTGTTCTTGATATAAGATACCACTTGCTTTATACAGCAAATCTTTTAGGTTAATTAATGAAATTGATCAACAGATTAATCTATTGAAATGGATTAACAGTTTGAATGAATAAAAATTGCACATTTTAATGTTTTTTTTACTTATATATTACACTATATAATTTACTCCATAGTATCCTTAGCTTTTGGCATCCCAACAATAAGAAGAGAAAAAACATCCTATCTGTTGAACACTATTACGTCACTGTTGGATGGTATGACACAAGAAGACAAAGATGACAGTGTTATTGTTATTTTCATTGGAGAAGTAAGTTAAAAGTGTTAAAGGGACTTGTCTGTTAATTGCAGTATTGTTCAGTAAAGTTATCAATTGCAGGGGGGATTGAGAAGGAGGTGGCCAATCATTCTGTTGGTCCCTTATAAATGTTTATGTTTCTCAAAAAGTTTATTTGTAAAGATTTAGTTTGCAAATTGAGGAATATTGATGTATGTAGTTATGAAGCCTCTATTTCAAAGTTGGTTTAACCACTTCAAAAAAAGGAAAGCAAAGTCATTAGTCTTTATTAAATGTAGATTAAAATAGAACTTAATTATTAGTAATATTAAAATTTTAGTGATTTTACAATATAATTAATGTCAGTTACATTTATTTATGGAATTTAAATCAATTTTTCTTTGAATTGTTAATTCACCAGTCAGTAATACCTATTATTTATAATTATAGTAAAGAGCAACTCACCTAAATAGCTTGTCAGTTGTCTGTCTAGCCAACTGTAATAAACTGCAGTGTTTTGACAGTAACCATCTAGTCTTCATTATGTCATGCAGGTGTAGACTTTGCTGTAGTGTCAAGTTTGTACACATTCATGGGACTTTCCTGTGCCTTTTGTCAATATTGTATTTGTCTGATTTTAATCAGATTAAGAATTAATGTAACAAAATAATATATAATCAAAATAAGTGATATAGAAAGATAATTATTATTAAAATAATATAGCAGATGTATTACTTTTACACAGTTTGATCTCAAGTACTGCAAGAAGGTAACTAAAGAAGTACAAGACAGGTATTGTGTTCATTAATCATTCAATATGATAAATAATTGCACAGTGTTACAGTATTGTAGTAAACATGACAGTTGTGCAGTTTGAACACTTGACTGGCTCTTGAGTATTAAGTTTGATCATAAAATGTATGAGTGTGCATGCACTAAGAAGTGGTTCTTTTTGGCCATGGGGTGATACCAGCTACTCCCTTATATAGACTATAAGGTATGTGCCAACATACAGGGTATGTTTTTGAAGACTCTTTGTCAAGAACAGGGTAAAGAAAACATACGGTTTTAGGTCAGGAACAGGGTGTGGAATGTATAAGATTTTAGAATAACAGTTTGGAAAGGGCAGAATTCAAGAAATTACAATTTTTAATTAGTAATTTCTTTTTAGTTTACAAAAGAAAAGCTTTTCCAGGGCCAGAACATATTATTAATCTGTATTCTGAGTATTTTGAAACTGTGTGGGTTTCAAACAAAACAAAACCTATTAATCGCAAATCTTTTGTATGGTTTAATTTGAAGTGAAATTTTTTTTCAATAAAAAAATTAAAGTATGCTGTTGAGTCAAGAACAGGGTTGGTATCATTTTGCCACTTTTCTTACTCAAGAACAGGGTCAGGATTTGGGGGTACCAGCAGCACACCCCCATCCTAAATTTATTGGAGTACCAAACCCTACCCCCCCCCCCCCCTCCTTCTCCTTGGGCCATTTTTTAAAATCAGTCTTGTTCACAACTCTTATACATGCAGTATCAATTTTAATGCTGCTTATCTTAGTTCAAAACTGATCAAAGTTCTCATTTCGCACTTACAAATTTTAGACTTTTATTGGCTCCTATGTTTTTGCTTCTAACAGATTTAGTGAAGCCATTGAAAGTGGTCTGTTAGAGGTGATTGCACCACAAGCTGGCTTCTACCCAGACCTTGATAACATTCCACTCACATTTGGTGACTCCAAAGAAAGAGTGAAGTGAGTACATGTGCAGCGCGAATGGTGTGTCACAAACTTTACTGCAGCTTCAGCCTTCTTCAACCCAGTATTTACTTATAATAAATAAATTTAGTTTACTGATTGAAACAATTTCCCTAACAACTTTCCAATAAGTGCCCTTTTAATGATTACCCTAAAGCTTCATGCTGATAAGTAGTTTCACATTTTGACAAAAACTGCAATTATCACAATAATTACATTTTGTATATGCCTTGTCGATACCAGAGCAGATAAAAAATGAAGAATTGTTGATTTGAAAATTAGAACTATTCCAAATAATCTCTCCAGAGCACCTGTAAGATGTACGCCCTTCTAAATAGTTTGTTTTGAAAATATTCCATGTCTCTGAGAAAATTGTTTTTTATTTTTGCAAACACTTTGTCTTCTTTTACAATATTGCATTGGCATTGCTGAAGTAATATTTGTCCAGACATGTCTATTCAACTATATTTTTATGTAAGTGCACAATGTTGATGTACATGTTATTTTAACCATATGAAATTGAACACAAATTATAGCAATGTTTATTGCATTTATTTGCTTTGAGGGCACTGCAATCTGGGGTTTGTAATTAAGGCACTGCATGCCTCTTGAACCCCTAGGTTCCACACCTGGGTTACAGTTAGTCTTGCTCCATTGGAATCCAGTTGCTTACATTCAAGCTTTTACCTTCTCCTCTGGGATATTTTGAGAACCCTGCTTATATGTTAAGCTTTCCCTTAAACAATCATATAGCAAAAACAAACAAATAAAGACGACAGGCGGGCAACAACTGCGCAAGTGTATCACCTTTGGGATATAAATGTTTTAAATTCGATCAGGGACATGTGACCAAGTCAGCCAGTCAAAGTGCTCGTTTTGTTGAGTGAAAGTTTAGGTGAATAACAGTGTAGCTTGTTGAAGCTACTGACTGTGTCAAATCTTTTCCTGCATGTTCTTTGATGAAATTGTTGCAGGATGATTGAAAGATTATTAATTTGTTAGTATGTATATGATCCTGCTTGCTTTTTACTGATCAATGTTTGACAGCATCAAGAATTATTTTATGTTGGCATTTTGGTTTGTAGGTGGAGAACAAAACAAAATCTGGATTTTTCCTACTTGATGATGTATTGTCAGAAGAAAGCCAGATTTTATGTCCAAGTAAGCTGAACTTTTTTTCTGATACATTAAAAATTCGATGTTGGATGATCAAACAGGGTTGTGCTCTAGTTTTGTCTGAGCATCTGGATATTACTATGATTTAGATCTTTAAGTATAAATTAGTGTTGTTTTTACTTATGATCTAAATTAAAGTGTGAAACTAAGTTAAGGTTTCCATTGTATTTAGTAATTTATAGTTAACTAAGCTGTGGTTGCAATGGTTATTTTTATTAATTATCATTTTTGTTATCATAATTTTTCTGATTATTACTTTAATTCATTTATATCACAAAAAATAAAGTTGGCAATTTCAGATCTTTTCTTTTCCATCCTAGCACCAACTCATAGTATTGTTTGGGTTATCAAAATGAAAAAAAAAAAACTCATTTAGCCGATTCAGACCCTTTGATCAAATTTTATTCTTTGGTTAATACAATATAGTGTTGTAATTGAAGCAACTCTCGATAGATAAACTTTGTGTCTTGATAAAACCAAATCCTTTAATGGCATCAGCAGTCCAGTTGTACATACAGGAATGAAAACTTAAATGCAAAATTCCAGAAAATGTTTAGAGCAGGATGATCACCAAGTTTGTTTTTCGTGACTCTATTGTTTGTCTTGCATGAATCCAAAGATGCTGAATCCCGTTCGAAGTGATCAGGATTTGTAATGAATCCTGCGGACCACGTACACTGTAATAGCTATAGTATCACAGTAGTTGAATCTATATTCAATACTTTTAACTCATATCATTACAGTCTGTCAAGCAGGAGCCCCGAGTTCAATTCCTAGTGCTGGACCTTCACTCATGGTCTTAAAATAACTGAGGAGAAGGTGCTGCCTTTGCTTCAACATTTATTCTCCAAACGATTTAATAAGACCTCAGTGTCTTCTAGGATACTGGGGACGTTAAACCATTGGTCCCGGGTGGCAGACCTCGAAAGGGACCTGGAGTCCTCCTGTGACTCCTAGAGTGAAAAGTATGTTATAAAACAAAACAAAATAAACCTAGCAGACTTATGAAACAATTTGGGTCACTAGATATCTGAAAGTCTTAGAAAAGCAACTAAAAAACAATTTGCCACAAATCTGTTAATTTTTGTTTATTTTTGGTAGCTCGAGGACGACGTTGTTGCTACAACCTCATTTGCCAGTACAATCAAAACATTTGCTAGACAACAGGACAGCAACAGATGGTTCATGCTAGAGTTTTCTTCACTGGGCTTCATTGGTAAGAAACTTCAAAGAAGTTTAAACATTCTTCTGAGCAAAGTTTTGTTATTGGTTTTCCTGTTAGTTAGAATAATATTTAAAGGGCTTTAAGCTTTACTTGAAATGATCAATTTGGGTTGTTGTTTATACAGTTTTTGTTTTAAGTAGTTAAATAGTCCAAACTTGTAAAAAGAGGATTCATTGGATTTGTAGCTTTTTAGCAGTTTTTTTTACTGTAAGCAATGCAGTTTGTACTTTAGCAGGTGCCTATGACAGTAATAGGGTACAGAGCTAGAATTATGATACTAATTGACTTACAATGTTCTAACCAAACTCAATATATCAAAACCTTTTTTAGGAAGTCATTGAAGCTCTATGGATATTGTGTTTGTTATTCAATTGCAAAACCTTGTAGCATGCTGGTACTGGGCACATAGAAACCAAACTTTGGTATGGTTTGATTGATTTATTATAATATAATTTTTATACATACATTTAATCTTTCCTCCATTCTTTTAAGGAAAACTGTTTCGTTCAAGGGATCTAAACCAGCTTGTCGAGTTCTTCCTGATGTTTCACAGAGATAAACCAGTTGACTGGTTATTGGACCACATTTTGTGGGTGAAAGTTTGTAATCCAGAGAAGGACATGGTGAGTTTAGCCCACTAACCTTCATTCTCCCCCTCTAACGATAATGATGATAGAACTACATACTTACCAACAGTACAAGCCTGTTCCATTTAGTCAGCTCAATTATTTACTTCTTTATAAAGGTGATTGGGGCAGATTTCTAAAGTAGGAAAAGGGGCATAGCCAGAGGAGCCCCCCCCCCCTTCTCATGCCAAGGAACCCCCTCTTCTATTTTTAACAGTGATTTTATCCCAGCAAGAGTGTAACAGACTCTCAATTCCTGAAATTCATTTTGTTCTATGCTTCCAATAAGTACAATGAATGTCTATTTGCATTAACTTTACATATAATACAAGGATTTTAGACCAACCATTTTTATTGGAACCTCCCACTCCTAGAAATCCGGGCTACGCCTCTGCTAAAAGTTATAATTTATGATTAAAGATATAAACTCTGCTTTTGTTATTGTTGTCTATGTATTACTGGTTTATAATCAGCATGGTTTGTAAAGCAGCTTTTACTGTGTGTATTTAATGATCTTAGAGACCAAATAAGTGATTTATTGTGTTTTTCCGCAATGCTCAGGCTCACTGTAACAGGGAGAAGGCCCAGCTGCGCATTAGGTTCAAGCCTTCATTGTTCCAACATGTGGGCAAGGAGTCTTCCTTAAAAGGGAAGAGGCAGAATCTTATTGTAAGTACAATCACAGCAAAATTAAATTATGAAGACTATTTATTGAGTTTCACAACTAGCAAACTTTCTATTTGAATAACGCTGATTTTTCAGTATTATTTAAGGATCTCAACTATGAAAAAACAGCTTTTTCACACCACATGGAAGGTTAAATTACAAAACTTGATTCCAAACTGTTTACCACCAATCAATTCACTTGTGAAAACTCGTTGAAACTCTCAATAAGTCATGGTAATTTATTACTGCACAAGCAATAGATAGCCAGATATTCTAAAAACACCCAAGTCCATTTGTACAAAATAAACAATTCAGGTACAACAAGAACATCTGTCTGAGGAGAGCCTGCATGCAAAACTCAGAGTCGCAGAGAATCAATACATCACTTTTGGTTTTACCTTCTTGTATAAATCAGGTTTACAAATAAACGATTTTTTACCAAGCAATAAATCGTGTTGATGTTGCCAAGGGTGTTTGTGTATATTTAGCTTTGAAAGTTATCAGTTATTGAAATCTTACCTTACCTTACCTTAGTCTAAGTAAGTCCTTAATCTAATCTTACCTTAGTTCATGCTATTATTGTTTCGCACTTACCCAGTCTAAGTTGTCTAATTTTTTTCTACTTCAAAATTGCCTACAAGCCAATTGCAACTCAAAAAAATTGATTTGTGCTTTGCACCAAACTTACCATAACAAATGCTTTATGTTTCTTTCCATAGGACAAAGACTTTAAGAAAGCACCTCTGTTTCAGGCCCATCTAAATCCTAAAGGCACTGCTCTTTCCTCATTGGAGCCATATCAAACCCACACGGTTGAAAGGGCATACACTGGCCAGACTTTCTTCTGGTGCTACCCCCCTAAACCAGGAGATGTCATCAGGATCAAGTTCGATAATGAGATTCATCTAAATAGGTGAACATTCTTTTTTTTTGGCCTTTTCTTTGTTTGCATTCTTTCTCCAGACATTTATTTAAACTAATTAGTATTACTTTTATCTGTTCTAAATATACATAATGTTCTGCTTTAAACCGCTATGGCTGTGATTTTGGTTGGGAGTTATCCCCCTTGTTACCGAATCCTGCCACACTGTAATAAATTGTTTTATCTTTAAAATGTTTAACAAAAACTTAAAACATTTTTGGTTGGTGTCACTCATAGTTTTTAATAATGGTTGGGTGGGTGTCACTCATAGTTTATAATAGGGGTTGGGTGGTTGTCACTCATAGTTTATGTTAAAGGTTGGGTGGATGTCACTCATACTTTATAATAATGACAAGTAGGGTGTGTGTCACTCATAGCTTATAATAATGACCAGTAGAGTGGGTGTCACTCATGGTTTATGATAATGACCAGTAAGGTGGATGTCACTCATAGTTTACAATGATGGTTGGGTGGCTGTCACTCATACTCTATAATAATGATTAGGTGGGTGTCAGTCATAGTTTATAATAATGGTTGCATGGGTGTCACTAATAGTTTATAATAATGGTTGGGTGGTTGTCACTCATAGTTTATGTTAATGGTTGGGTGGGTGTCACTCATAGTTTATGATAATGACAAGTAGGGTGGGTGTCACTCATGGTTTACGATAATGACCAGTAAGGTGGGTGTCACTCATAGTTTATAATAATGACAAGTAGGGTGGGTGTCACTCATAGTTTATAATAATGACCAGTAGGGTGGGTGTCACTCATAGTTTATAATAATGACCAGCGGGGTGGATGTCATTCATAGTCTACAATGATGGTTGGGTGGCTGTCACTCATACTCTATAATAATGATTGGGTGGGTGTCACTCATAGTTTATAATAATGGTTGCGTGGGTGTCACTAATAGTTTATAATAATGGTTGGGTGGTTGTCACTCATAGTTTATGTTAATGGTTGGGTGGGTGTCACTCATAGTTTATGATAATGGTTAGGTGGGTGTCACTAATAGTTTATAATAATGGTTGGGTTGGTGTCAATCATAGTTTATAATAATGATTGGGTGGGTGTCACTCATAGTTTATGATAATGGTTAGGTGGATGTCACTCATAGTTTATGATAATAGTTGGGTGGGTGTCATTCATGGTTTATGATAATGACCAGTAGGGTGGGTGTCACTCATAGTTTAAGATAATGGTTTGGTGAGTGTCACTCATAGTTTAAGATAATGGTTGCGTGGGTGTCACTCATAGTTTATGATAATGGTTAGGTGGGTGTCACTCATAGTTTATAATGGTTGGGTGGGTGTTGCTCATAGTTTGTAATAATGGTTGGGTGGGTGTCAATCATAGTTGATTCTCAAAAGCGTTTTTATTTTAACAGTTTTAAATTTAAAACCGGCAACCTTGAACACCCTGGCGACATAATGACAAATGCGACAATTGAAGTTTTAACAGCAGAAGCAAAAAAGACAGCGGTTAAGGCAGAACAGGGTAAGTGCTCATCGAAATGATGTAGAAAAAACTACCTGAACAACTGGAAAACTGGCGGTAGCATTCAGTATAACAAAAATTAAAGTAAATTTTGTTATATTTCTTATAACTGAAATTTTAATTCTTAAATAGTTGTCTAACATGCAGTTTCCTCTCTCTCAGCAGCAGCAGACTCATCGCCAGAGGCAAAGAAGATGTATATTAGAAATGAATACCCGCAGAAGAGCTACAAACCAATTGGTCGATTTAACCTCAATGGGGCTGCTAAAGGTCTTGTTGAGAAGACTGTTGGTAAAATTGTTGAGCTGAGAATACGAGTGATTGCCCACAGTAGTGCTAACTGGGTTCTATTCAGCGAGGTGAGTGAGCAGTTCTTGAGCTAGTGACACTCGAAAACGCTCAATTATATGAGATACGGCCAAATGGGATCGTGGGAACTCAAAAGAGTGAAAAACTTAGAGAAAAGTATAGTGTGTGCCATTATTAACATTGATAGGTTATAGTGGCAGGATATCTACTCAACCGAGGTAGATGTTCCTTAAGCCACTATCCACCGAGATTGAAATAGAATAAGAATCTTAGTACATACCAGCGAGGCAACTAGTCTATGGACATTTCCTTTCAAGAAAAGAAAGGTTTTAAGAAAAAAAAAACACTTTCATCACTTGAATTACTATGCATGGCAGTAAACTTTTCTGTGATCTGAAACGGACCGCCATTTTGTTTGGGAGTTGTTGTCTACTATTTCGGAGGTAAATATTGTTTCACATCTACTACCTCTAAACCAAACAAATCGCGCGTAGCCGAGCTTGTAATGTGGATTAATTTTTTCTTTTCTATCAATGTCGCTACTACGATTGAGTATCCCTCAACGTTTGTGTATCATGAATTGCTTTTATCGATCGCTAAAGGTACTGATTAAATGACAGCTTGTTTCCTTAAAAACGTAAATGTTGTCGGGTTTTAGTTATACTTTCCCTGGACTATTTTACCGGATAGATTTTTACGTTGCTTTCAATTCTGACAATGTTTTTGTTGATACTTTTCAGATTTACCTGGTGCCGATGAAGAAAAGATGACGATATTGATAGTATTAGGAAAAGATTCGAAATTAGGAATAAAAATTTAGCCCATCTTTATAACCTACAGCTTTATAGCTAAACAAGTGAGTTTACATAATATAGGTAATGAATTTCAAAAGAGAACTTTAGGCCAACGTGTAGGGTACCGA
Organism: Hydrozoanthus tunicans; assembly: GCA_026413305.1. NCBI lineage: Eukaryota > Metazoa > Cnidaria > Anthozoa > Zoantharia > Hydrozoanthidae > Hydrozoanthus > Hydrozoanthus tunicans. Next base: position 17,751 of record JAOBAT010083485.1, read on the forward strand.
ATGCACCTCGGCAGTGTCGATCCAGTGTGGCACACTGTTCGTTCACTTGCAACACGTTTAAGTTATTGTGAAACTGTTTCCTTCCATTCTTCTAGTTTGTTGTTCTGTACGCTTTGTTCCCTTTTTCTGCTCAAATCAGCTGTCTGAAGGGTCTGTCTTAACACTTCATTGTATAAAATCCCAACTTTTTTAACACTGTAAGAAGCGAAGACTTTGAATAGTTTGTCCATTATGTCTCAGGTTGATCTTAATTAGTTCTGCTGTACGTTCATGTGAAAACGTTTTGTCGTTAGCCAGCCGTGAGGTTATCCCCTCGCAGCCGTCGTGGATTCCATTCCCTCCAGAACGTGAGGTTACAACCCGAGAAAATGAGTTCGACCAGGCCGCGGTCAAACTTCTCAGCAGTTGTAATGCTCTCAGTCTATCAGTCTGGGTAGCTTTTCTTTTACTGAACCTACTATACTATAGCTACTATACCGTCCTCTAAAAAGTATTTATTTTGAATGATTCCATGCAGCTTATAGATAACTACGTCTCATTCAGTGTTCACACAACATGCAACAGTTCTGCAGAGAGTGTATTTAAAGTATAAGGTGAAAATGCTGGATCAAAACGTCACTTCTTAATTTTTGGACTTTGCTTATCGTACATAATTTTTTAAAATACGCGGTAACAAAAGGAATTGTAAATACGAATTAAGTATTGTTGAAATAAAAGAAAACATTTGCAAAACTGTGAGCTTCACATAGAAAGTGCTCCAACTCGGCCCCCTGACACGCATGGGTTGTGTTTGTAACATCGTGAGCTTCACATAGCAAGTGCTTAAACTGGGCCCCCCTGACATGCATAGGTCGTGTTTTGAACATCATGAGCTTCACATAGCAAGTACTCCAACTCCATCCCCCCTGATATACATGGGTCGTGTTTGTAACATCGCGAGCTTCACATAGCAAGTGCTCAAACTGGCCCCCCTGATAGCATGGGTCGTGTTTGTAACATCGCGAACTTCACATAGCAAGTGCTCAAACTGGCCCCCCTGATAGCATGGGTCGTGTTTGTAACATCGCGAGCTTCACATAGCAAGTGCTCAAACTGGTCCCCCTGATAGCATGGGTCGTGTTTGGAACATCGCGAGCTTCACATAGCAAGTGCTCAAACTGGCCCCCCTGATAGCATGGGTCGTGTTTGTAACATCGCGAGCTTCACATAGCA
>JAOBAT010083496.1:0-18961 GCA_026413305.1 Hydrozoanthus tunicans
ATACGTTTATTTCGCTTTTTTAAGTAGAAACATTTTAAAAACTAAAAACCAACCTGTCATTTGATGAAAAGTTTAAAAGGGGTTTTTGAAAGCGCATTTTTTTAAGAAACTAGCTTTAAATTTTCACTAAATTATTGTTACTGCTCGACCAAAATTTTAAGCCTAGCCCACTGAGATGAAAATCAAAACTATTTTTCAAATCATTTTACTAAATAACTAAACAACGAAAGATGAAAAATGTTTTTTCAAAGGTATACGTGTATATGCCAATTTTCCTAGTGTGGTCTTCCATTTCTTAATTATTTGAAGTTGTAAACTTACCTTGTGACCGGTAGGCGACAAACGTCGAACAAAGCCTTCGAAAATGCTTCCCGGTATTTAACTAAAAGAGAAACAAAAATTTAAAAGCTAAATTCATTGTTATTTAATACCACTTGTCACGTAAAGTACGTGCCGCTTTCTTGGCTCATGAGTAAAGCGTTAATGTCACAAAGGAAAAAGCCCTTTAGGATTTTTGAATATTTACACAGATTTATCACTCAAACTAGCAGTAATTCTATTGATATTGAAACTTTTTGACTAATTATATATATGAGTAATTTTAACTCGAAACCAATCGCGTAATCAACGATTGTTCCCAAAGAGAGATACAGTTTATTGATTACCAAAACAAGAAAATCTCAAACAAGAAGGACACCTTAATTTTTCTTTAAACGTTCAAAAATTTTTGCACTGTGTTCGACTCTATAAAAGAGAACAATCTCGAAGCCAGTATATGGTTTATGATTGTTAGTTCAAAATACGGGCAAGTCGACTCGATTGATCTTGAATACCCGGTTCAAGACAGCAACAAGTAAATCTTCATTACTAATTGATAACCTTCTGGCAGATAATGAACAATGGCTATTGTTAAGAGACGACAGTTCATCGTATAGACTTTGTTATGTCAGATTATTCTATGTCAAAAATCTTTCAGAAAATCCCCGCTGTCGCAGAACCTAAAATTATCGTTCAGAAGGGGCTAAACCTTATAGTACAGGAACCTCGCTCGCTAGACTTGATTTATATCAATTTCAACAAACTTAAGTTGCACTATATAAATGCAAAAATAACAGTGGCAAGCGGGAAAAACACCTTTTTGCGGCAACTTTTTAACTGACAGTATCGAGACCGTAGATCTAGAATCATTGTGCAATTCCAGAAAATATCCTCACCCTCACCACGGAAGGAATTTGTTTGCCCCCCCCCCAGATTTTCCATTTTGGGACATCTGGTGGGACCCCCCTCCCCCCGGAATTTCAAGGATTCATTGCCCTGTCCCCACCCCCTGGAAGTGTTAGTGCTTTATGTTTTTTCTTTCATTTCAAGTTTTAAAAGAAAATACGACAGATTATGTGCTTATTTACAATTTGTAACACCTCGTTTACAAATTGACGAACATTTATTTATTTAAACTTACATGGATTTGGTCAGTGACACTACCCTGAGCTGCATCAGTTTCCCTGTTTATTTTGCAGATAGAACGCTAAAGCCGCGGAGATTTCCATCTTTTAGTTATATTTTTACATCTGTTTCACATGGCGGTTGTGTTGACAAAGTAAACGCCGTCTTTTTAATTTATATCAAACAACAAAAACTTTAAAATCTAAAACGAAAAATGAAATACAAAATAATGTACGAATTGTTTTTAGAATTAAAATATTAGTTCGAGACTAAAGAAGTTTCATTTTTATCCCGCAGCTTCTGGACAGCGTTCTAATAGAACAATCTATAATACCATAGTGTCCATCTCTTTATTGAATTAAAGTGTGTGTTTCAAAGCAATTTGTATAAAAAATCTTTATGCCTACCATGCCCTCCCGGGAAATTTTACTACTTTTGACCCCCTTCCCCCCTGGAATTTCCTAGCTGTGAGACCCCTCCTTCCCCCCTGGAAATTCCTATTCCTTCCGTCGTGGGGTTGTGGTTATTTTCTGGAACTACACATTTTGCTTTGTGCCCTTTATACACAGTTAAAGAAGAAATGGGTTCTGCTGACAACAGATGTTTCCAGTTGTGGGCTGCTCGATCTTAACTAATAAGCCGATTAGAATTTTCCATCAAAGTATCAGCGTCTTAGTTTTGCAGTTTAGATGTTTCATGATGCACTCTTGATTTGTTGAAAGCTGTTTGGTTAACAGACGACCATTGCAAACACACTAACATAGTGTAAAGCTTTCAAGGATTCATCGAGTATGATAAATAAAATCATATATAAATCGTGTATAAATAAAAATTATTTTCCTGCTCGACTTGTCAGCAGAATATTTGAACTTATGTTTTTTATCGGCCGTTGGCAAAAGAAAATTGTTATCATTTGTCATATTCTAAAATACGAAGTTTGGTAACAGCTTCTTTTGTGTTTATTTTATTAACGTTGTGCTAGTTTGGGTTCGTTATGCACCGTTATTTAAATGAAACGCAATTTGGTTACATACTACCCATTAAAACTATATCGATATGTATATAGTTTTTTTTTTACTTTTGAAACAGAAACAGTTTAAAAACAAAAAAGTACTGTTATATGATTTGATGAGAAGTTTAACAAAAAGAAAGCAAAGGGGGGTTTGTGATTGCCGTATAGCCCTTTTTTTCAAGAAACTAGCTTTAGAGTTTCAAAACTTTAAGCAGAGTCTGGATGGAAAGTCGAAACTATTTTCAACGAGAATTCAAGACAGGTTGAGACAGTTCAGAGTTGTATAAGTCAACCGAGCAAGGAAAGATGAAACTTGTTTTTGTAAACGTTTACGTGTATAAATCAGTTTTCTTAGTGGAGTCTTTCATTTCTTAATTAGTTAAAATTGAAACTTACCTTGTGACCGATAGGCGACAAACGTCGAACTAAGCCTTCGAAAACGCTTCCTGGTATTTAACTAAAAGAGAAACAAAATTTTAAAAGCTCAATTCATTATTAATTTATACCACTTGTAACGTGGCGTACCTGCCACTTTCTTCGATCGTCACTGAAGTGTCAGTCACAAAGGAAAAAGCCCTTTATGGTATAACTTTTAACTTTAAAACATTTACACGGAATTATTAGTCAGAATTGACTCATTCTATATATGTTGAATAGTTTTGACTAATTATATGAGTAATTTTAACTCGAAACCAATCGCGTAACCAACGATTGTCCCCAAAGAGAGATACAGTTTATTGATTACCAAAACAAGAAAATCTCAAACAAGGAGGACACGTTGATTTTTCCTCGAACGTTTAAAAATTTTTGCACTGTTCGACTCTATAAAAGAGAACAATCTCGAAGCCAGCATGTGGTTTATGCTTTATTAGTTCAAAATACGGGCAAGTCGACTCGATCGATCTTGAATACCCGGTTCAAGACAGCAACAAGTAAATCTTCGTTACTAATTGATAACCTACTGGCAGGTAACGAACAATGGCTATTGGTAAGAGAAGACAGTTCATCGTATAGACTTTGTTATGTCAGATTATTTTATGTCAAAAATCTTTCAGAAAATCCCCGCTGTCGCAGAACCTAAAATTATCGTTCAGAAAGGGGTAAACCTTATAAGTACAGGAACCTCGCTTGTTAGACCCGATTTATATAATTTTTGCACAAACGTAGGTTGCACTATATAAATACAAAAACCAGCAATTTTTTAACTGACAGTATGGGGACCGTAGATTTAGTATCACTTTGGTTTGTGTCCTTTACACACAGTTAAAAAAGCAACGGGTTCTACTGACAACAGATATTTCCTGTCGTGGGTTGCTCGATCTTAACTGATAAGCCGTTAAGATTTTTTCAACCTTCAAAGTGTCAGCATCTTAGTTTGGCAGTTAGATGGCTAATTAGTATTTCATCATGCAATATTGATTCGCTGAAAGCTATTTGGTGAACAGACGACTATTGCAAAGTCACACTTACACAGCAATATTTAAGCAATAAAACGCATTTTACGTGCCGTGTAATTTTTTATTGCACGATGGGGGGATGTTGGGAGAATGGATAAAAAACTTGAAAATCACGAGCCGTCCGCGGCTAAAAAATCCTACCAATGTAAACATACGCTAAGGAAGAGTTCGTCATTAATCTTGCATTTTGCGCCATCGTACTTGTACCTTGATAAATATACCATAGACGTTCTCACTTGTTAAATAATACTCAGTACAGCATTTATGTAAAATAAACCTAGGATCTCTTGCTACGTTTTGAAGCTGGTCGCAGTACCCAAAGTGCAAGCAGTTAAGTCAATGTTCTGTCCATCACAACTGAAGCCCTAAAAAGTAAATCCCAACAAGATAAGTGGTAGAGCCCCTCCCCTCTGCCGTCCCTTTAAAAATTCTCGGTACTTTATTTTGTTCCAATAGACTAAATGAACTTATTTTAATAGCTTACATTCAGTAAAAACTTATACTAGGAAACGTATGTTCTTCACTAAATCCGTGCCTTTGCGTGGCTCTTAGACAACAGATTTCAAACTACTTTGTCCTAGAGCAATTGACTAAAAGCCCACCTGCTACACGAATGCACGGAAGTCACTACAGTATTCTTATGTTGTAACAATGGCCGAGTACGAAAGAGAACAGTCGGGTAATAGTTTACTGCTTCACACCTTTAACTCGAATCTACTGCAATTTTAAACCCATTGCAGCCTCAATTGAAACAGTGGCTATTATAATTAATGTATAGAGATTATTACAGCCCGCGTGTGGATACGAATTTTATCTTCGAGTGTTGAAAGTATCTCTCAGAAGTGAGCACAGCGAAGATACTAATAAAATTCCTCAACTTAAAACACGGCCGAATCGGCTGCGCGCCCTGTGGGAAGCTCTCTTTTAATTGACTAATATGTTAATTAACATGGCGACGTCAATATCTTTACACGTGAAAGATAAAAAATAGTATTTTCACTGTGTGCTTTGAAGATATGATCTTTTAGTAACAGAAAAATTCCTGGGATTTCATCAGTATCTTTACAAAAAATGTAATAAGTATTCAGTGGCCGGTAAATGGAGAAGGTTGAGCGAGTAAGAGAGAATCGTAAAACATACATTTGCATAGTCCCATGCATTCATAAGAAAGTCATTTTGCTTTCGAAAATTAACTCAAAGAGCAATTCTTTATAATGAAAAAGTTTTAAAACTAACTTGAAAGTGTCTTGAGTTGGGCGAAGTTGGAGGTCTTTATGTATATAGTTGTAGTCTTTTCTTTTCCACTCTTCCTTGTTGTCTTGCTAGTCTTTCTGGCTCGTCTGTCTGTCTTGTTGTCACGATGTTTCGGCGTCTCGCCCCTTTCTAGTGATTGAGTTATGATGTCCAGTCAATTAGTTGTCTATATGTCGGAAGTTATCCTGCATGTGGGATTTATGTTTGTCGGTTGTATTTAGTCATGTAGGCCTCGTACGATTTCCACTCTCGGGACCGTGAGTTCACAAGGGTGCATTGTTCGTCGGCCAAACTTTCTGTTTTACATTCCTCGGCTATCACACTCTGTGGCTATGTATGACCTGCTAACTTGTTCCAATTTGGCTTTTAGATGTTGCAAATGTTCTTCCAGTTCGAGACTTTGCTGTTCGGGAACTATTACTCGTCTGTTGATATTTCGTTGCATCTAACTAGAAGATCTAGAATGCCAGGTTTTCTTAATCAAATGTCTTTTTGTCATTACCAACAATATACTAACCATCTAAGGTTATGTTTAAAAATTATAAAAGGCGAGTAAAGACAATCAGTAAATGAGGATTTTTCTCTTTGTATTTTGTTTACTGTTTAGAAGCACTTTCCAGGAGAAGGTATGTGTTCCATTTTTGATGCCTCGTTGGTTCGGTCTGAATGACAGGATTCTCATGTTCATTCGTGCGTGTTTAAAGGTTTCTCTTTGTTTCACCAATGTAATTTGATCCACAGCAACAAGTCCCTTGGTATATTAAATGAGATTGATGATTGTTCTTGATCGAAGTTTATGTTTATTCTCGACTAAAATAGCAAGATTTGAGAAATGTTTCTTCGGAAGCGTGATTCGTGTTGAATTTTTAACGAATTTCCCTTGACTTTATCAAGGCATAGTCTGATTCTGTAGCTCATATTGCGATGTTCAGAAAATCATAGAAATAATATGAGGATAAATCTTTTAAAGCAGAAAAGTTTGATGCATGGAAATTGGTTTATTGTTTCGAAAATTTCCCCTAGTGTACGTCTTGATCAACACAATGATCCTTCACTTCTTCTGTTTATAAATGAAAAAATATAAATTTTACTCTAACATGTCTTGACTAGAATTATTATTTTAATTCTTATATTCTTTTCAGTCTCAATGAAACTAAGAACCAATAGGCAGCGTGCAACTGTCGAGTGATGGTGCGTTCGGGTAGCTGCTAAGCAAGAAAAAAGCTCAAGAGTGAGCACGAAGCGAAGCTGAGAACTGTTTTAGCTGTTTGAGGGCTTAACCAGCCTTCAAGTGCAACATTTAACAGTTAGACTACGGGGCGGAGGTTTCCATCAGTCAATAGACAACGGACGCGCATCAAAGAGTTGATTATTACGTTCATAGGAAACGACAAGTAGTCTTATTGTTGTAGTAGACATCAAATAGTGTACTACCTTCCTGTATAAACTTGTATCTATTGATTAAAAACGAGTGGTTAAAGAATTCATTATTGTATGTTTCGTTTAAAAACACCGGCACATTGTCTACTCGCTGCCTATTCACTCAATAGACAGTTAACAGTTTATCCAATCATATTGCTGCATTTGTGATAGTATTCAGGGTGGTTTCTGTTGAAACTCTATATTGCTCGCTGCTTATTAACCATTATGATAATTTGAACAGAAAATTTGGCTGTTGAGCTTCACCTTAAATTCGACCAGAATCTAGTCCTAAAGCCCTCATTACTGAATGACGTGACATCTAAGTTATAAGCATAGAGTGAGAGGAGCATCATAGTGGTTTTGTATGATCAAAGTCTTTTGGTTGCAGAATTTGCTATTGTGATTTTATTTCACTTCGTATAGACCTACTATGGGGTGGAATTTTGGTGCTCCAAAGGCAAAATTTGGAATCTCCATCCTCCTCCCCTGTAACTTTGAAACGAAAACCAGGGAAGGAAACCAAAGTGGCTTTTACAATATTTTTTCAAACCCAACTTCTGTGCCAAGTTTTAGTTAAACAGGTTAACAACCGCTTTGGTCTCCGGGAACACTTTCTTAACTATCAGACTATTAGGATGATAACTAAGAAAATGAAAAAGAAACTAGATACCTCCCTAACTATTCCAAAATGAAACTATATACCTCCCTAACTGTTCGAAAACGAAACTATATACCTCCCTAACTGTTCCAAAATGAAATTGTATATCTTCCTAACTGTTCCAAAAACCATCCTCAGGACTGCCAAAAGCACAGCATATCGTGCTTTTTCTCTTTCTGGCCCTAAATTGTGGAATGAGCTTCAAACAGATTTAAGAAACACTAGAACCCTTAGAACTGAAAATTTTTTTATTCAAGAAACATTTTTAGTGTTTTAATCAGTTTAAACATTTTCAATTTCTAATCTATTGTAAATAAGTTTTCAGCTTCTTTGAATTCCTTAGAAAAAGGCACTTTAACTCTTTATTATTATTATTCTTATTATTATTATTATTATTATTATTATTACAATCTTTATTGTTATAAGGTCCCCTTACGCTAGCGACTAAAAAGCATTAATTTTCCTACCTTCAGAAGCAATAACGTTTGTTATATCTGTCAATACTAGAAAATGATAATTTATAGTAAATCGCAAGTATCTCAGTTACTATATGAAAAACATTTATAACCTACTTTGCCCTTTGTTTTTTTTCTGGAAAGCTTGGCGTTGGAGGCTGTGCAGTATTAGAGACCTTAAGCGCGAGACGTCCTGTTGCCACGGGGACCAACCGGAAATCAAATATCAGTAGTTTACGAGTACTTGCTTACGTCACGCGGTCGAAGTGATCGACTCGGAGGACGCTTTTCACCACCATGGCGATTACCGCAACCGCATAACGTGTGAAAGTATGCGTCAACTTTTGACACAGTGAAATCCCGGTTTAATGATATGCCAAGGGGACGTCAAAATTATACCGTAAAACCGGGATATCGTTAAACCAAGATTCCTGATATAACGATATTGTGGGAAATTTTCTAAAAATATCGTTATACCGGGAAAAAGGTGACCTACGCGTTTTTACTCTATGTTAACTGATAAATTTGTAATTAATACTTTGTATTTAATCAAATGATTCACAAGTGCAACATCCGGAGTATTCTTTGTTGTCCTTAAAATACGTCAAAACAGTTCACAAGTTGTTTGCTTTCGAAATACAAAACACTTCATGACATTTTAACATCAACGTCAACTTTAAACTAAAAATTAAACTTAAACATTTAGAAATCGAGTTTAGTGCGCGTGTTTCGGCCTGTTCAATGTTCATTGCTGAAAATATTCATTCAGCATTGTTTGCCTCTTTGTAGTAATTTGCAATCTCAGAAATGCGTCCTCCACCGCCGAGAGAGAGGAAAGGAAATTTTTTTCTCTTTCTCCTGGCTCTTTCAACGTGATAACAGAATCTCGTATCACCGTGACAGCTTCAATGGCTTGCATAGGGGTCAGGGGCATAGATTCAATCACCGATACATCATCGTCGGAATCCTCCTCCTGCTGAGGGCTAGCCGTAGCCTCTAATGGTTTCACTGACTCCAAAGCTTCTCTTTCTGCATCAATTTCCGTCATTGGGTTCTCCGTAACAACGTCTTGGTCGAATGGCACATTCTCGAGCGAGAGATACTGCTGGACAACCCTGTTCCATAAACCAGATCCTTCACCCTCTTCATCAATTTCCTCATCCGACTCAAATGGGTCATGCGTTGGCTCTACCACCAGCTCTGGAAATCCAGCCTTTCTCCAACAGTTCTTGATCGTTTTGGACTCACGCTGTCCCATGCTTTGGCTGCCAGGAAGATAGCGTCCTTAAGGTCTACCGCTTTTATAGGCTTGTCCTTATCTATACAATGCAAAATTTTGCGGACCATTGTTTGTCGGTAATGAACCTTCAGGTTGTGTATAATTCCTTGGTCTGCAGGCTAAAGCTTTCTTGTGCAGTTTGGCGGGAAAAAATATTAACCGCGTGTTTGTCAAGCCCGGCACTGACACGTGTGCTGTGCAGTTATCAACAAACAGAAAGATTCGCCGGTTTGCCGCTCTCATCTTCCGATCTACTATTCGAACCCATTCTTCGAATATCACATTGTCAATCCAAGCATTCTTCTGTACCCTGTAAATTACAGGGAGCAAATCCATGTTGCTTCCTTTCAAACAGCGTGGTTTAGCATATTTCCCAATAACTAAAAGGGGTAGCTTGTCTGTACCGTCTTGGTTACAAGCAACGATAACGGTAACGCGCTCTTTACTGTTGTTTCCTCCACTGCACTTTTTACCTTTAAAATGGAGTGTTTGGGTGGGAGTTGCTTTCAACAAAAGGCCAGTTTTATCTGCGTTAAATTGGTATTTGGGTTCGTATCTACGGCAAATGTCTGGGGAACGTTCTTCCCACGTGCTCACTATGTCTGCGTCAACACTTTTCTCTTCACCACAAATATTTTGGCCCGTGATGCCTTGCCTTTCTTTAAAGCGGTCTAGGAATCAAACACTTGCCTTAAAGTCTTTGTAGTCGAGTTGCTCGGCAAATTACCGGGCTTTTTCTGCCAAAAGCGGACCACTAACTGGAACATTCATTGCTCGCACTCTTTTGAACCACTCAGCTAGTGCTTTGTCCACATCAGCAACATAAGAATGCGTCATTTTCTTGCGCTTGTTTGTGAACAACCCTTCTTCGTAAGCACGTATTACTCTTTCTAATTCTTCACAATGGTTACAACAGTAGATTGACACAAAGGGGGTTAAAGAGCTGATTTTGACAGGTTGGATTCAGAAACAGTAATTTCGTCCACTGATTCGGCCACGACTGACATTTTTAGTTCGACAAAAAACAAGAGACTTGCGAATAGGAATAAAGAACAGCTTTAACTTACGGGACAGCATGAGTTTAGAACGTGATTTCGTCCGAAATGATATCTCGTCTTACATTTTTGTTTCAGTTCCGGGGTAAGTTGAAAAATTTTAACACCGTCATTTACTGTGTGGATTAAAAACCTATTAAATTTCTTACATAAAGCTAACAATACAGCCTTACCGGATATTATTTTCTCTGCACCATTTGACTGCAAAGCGCGTTTGCCAAGAAAAGGAGAATCATGGGCTTGGACTCATCTACCTATTTATTCGAATCGTGTATCCGAGGATACCATGAATACAAGGAAATATGAGATGCAGCTATCGGCGAAGTTCTAGATTGTGAGGTAGGGGTACTCACTTGTGTCTTGTTGCGCGCGAAACAATGAATTATAGCTGATCGATGCTAATTGCTTAGACCATGCTTCATGGCCAAAATCTGACTTGTCAGTGCAAACCTTTGTTCTTCGTTTTGCTGCAGCACGAACCAGATAACCTTCATGATACGCTGTTGCCATTAAACGAGTAGAAGGGAAAAGGAAGACAAGAAAGAGCAAGGAAATCATCGTTGACATGTGCCATTGACTCTATCCCGCATATTCGAACACTAGAGTTTGATGGTTCTTCGAAACAACCACGAGCAAGACCCGGTGCTGATTTCCCCTTGGGTTGCATGCCACTAACAAAAGGTCCTGCATCATGGGAGGTGCTTCAACCTTAGAACATCTCAAAACCGTTCCCAACCTAGGTATTCACTGGTCTTGCCGTGGAGCAAACCTTGTTTTGCTATCAAGTCAAAATAACTTTCATTGGTAAAACTTGTTAGAAACTTTTTTTCGGATGTGGATCTACAGCCTTTTTTTCAGAGCAGCCCAATCCTCTTCATCGATGAGAACATTCCCACCAAAAGGTAGTTACGTATTTTTCTATGTTCAATTAATAATTGTTCCACAAACTGGCTCCTTCATCTCAAAATGTTTTAAGTCCTTATTTAGTTTTATTTACTTTAGGAAATGTTAGAATTTTTTCTCCTCGTAGATTGTAGTTAATTTCCCTTAAATAGGTGATTTTATTGAGTTTTAACATTGCAGCAATCTAATACTGAATTACATTAAAACTTTACAGGTGATGTAATATTTTAAAACTATAATATAAAAATTAGGAAGTGGGTATCTAAAATTACACGATGAACTATGGAAACTATATTCAAATATATAATTTACTTACAATTACTGTATATAAAGGTTTTTTAATCTATTTGTTTTGGCTCCTGGAAGATGGTCATTGAAAGTGAGCCATAAAACTTGATTAAAATGGGAAACATAAAATTTCTAGAGAGAGAGATACTTATCTGAGTACATCAGATTATTATGTGAATTAATTTTAATAAGTCCCATAATAATTCTGACACAATATTATATATTGTGTTCGGTATCGTTGTGAGTCTTTGATTTAGCAGTGTTTGCTGACCACATTATTTTAGCAACATTTCATACGACGAGCTAAAATCTCGATAAGAAATCTTAGCGCTCTTTCGTTGGGTTTTTCTAACTTAGTGGTTGTATCCTTGCCACAGAAGCTCCATGTTGCTGCGCAGTAGTTGAAATGTGGTGTAATAAATGACTGATTCAACTTCATAGGCGTCTTAAACGGCAGCATTTTCCTCATTTTTTTAGTACAGCCACTTGCTAGCTTAGCTTGCAGTAGATCTTTGCTACAAGCGCAAAAGCTTTTTGTCAATCGTAAAGCCGAGTAACTCCACATCTTCCTCTAAGGGAATTGCTCTATTTTTGCGCACGCCTCTTTGCGGGTCAGTTCGTGGATTGCAAATACATTAACATCAAGAAAAGAGACACAGCTACAGAGTGTGAACAAGCGAATTTGATCTGCATATATATATTATACACAATCTATATATACACAATATTCATATTTTCTTTCGAATCTCCAATCTCAAGAAGTTTGCTCATCATATAAAACAGAGTTAAGTATACGGTAACATTTTTGAAAATAAGACATGCTTTCCTTACTAAGGATCGTCTGTGGATGTCTCAGAGTGAGTAGGGGCATCAGTATATGATTGTAATTATACTCATTTATTACTCATTGTTTAGTTTACCAAGAACACTCATAAAAGTATGGTGTCAGTTACGGTAGAGTAAAACACACTGATGAAATTCAAACCTGGTTCCTTGCTCCACATCCTGTATGTTGTCTCCATTGAGTCTCGTCTGATTCTGTTTCTAAATATGTCCCCAAGCTTCCCCTTGTCAGTTGATGCAGCATGAAGCATATTGAAGATTGATAGAAATGTGCTGATTTCCCTTTGACAATATGTTCTGTTTTTAAGTAAGTCAGGGTGATCTCTATCTACCATCACTAGAATGGCAGTGAAAGTTTTCGTACACTTTTTCGATATTTTTCCACCTCATTTACTAAGTTGTAAAGGAATTTTTACCTCAGTATTCTGGGGATGGCAAACAGGAATAGATAGTAGAAGGCTGGTAGACCCTGGATTTTCCCGAATCAAACAAAAAAAGACATTCAAATTACAAAAAATATTCAACTGTATTTTTCGCTCCCTTTGGCTCTATTGGTTTTTATTTTCCAAGGAGTTTCTTTCTGTGAGCCTCAGTTTCTTTTATTTGATATTTCTTTTAAAAAACCTCTAGAACTATGCTCAGACCAAATTAAAATAGCGTGTTGTGCTATCGTAGGATAATTGAGTGACCAGTTCAGCATCAGCAGCTTCTGGGAACAGCTTTTCAACTTTACCTGTGGCTGTGTGAAACTGATAAATTTTTTCACGAGCATTTTGTAGAACGTTACCATTCATTTGTTCGAGAAAAGATTTGTTGATCACTTGTAATCGTTTTCCCTCCATCTCAAAAGCTACCAGATAAAGATTGTCGCTGGCAGTTGTGAGGCCATTGTTTCTGTATTGCCTATCATCAGTCACTGAAAGGGTTTCAGGAAATTGTGAGTCACTATGTGCTTTTTCATGTTCCATGTTAGACAATCTCGTCTTTTTTTCGTTCCAAAACCTTTGGCGCAAGAGCGCCTACATCCGGATCTTCAGAATGGATGTGCTGCTGAAACTTCTTTCTTAACTTTGACTTTTCACGGGATACAGCCCATCCAATACAATGCCGCACCTTTCTCCGACCCCCAGGTGGCATTTAAAGCACATTTGTAAACTTGATGGATCAACAGCATTTATAAAAAACATCTCGTGAATCAAAGTACTTATGTCAGTGACAGTGCCAGTCAAAACAGAGGAATACTCCATAGACAAGCTATCTGTCTGACAGTTTAAGACAGTTGGAAATTCTTGGAGAACAGTCTAACTAACATACATCTCAACATATAAATTCGAGTGAGGCCTTACCACTGGACAACACTCTATGATAACATACAACTGTCGGACCTATCCAAAGTGAGCAGTAAGATTTGTTTCTTTTTTTGTCTTTCGTTGAAATAATATTATATTTTAGCTTCTTATACAATCTATTCCACTGAATTTTTGATATAGACTGAAAAGCTAGAAGAATTTCACCCGAAGAGATAGAATCAACAACAGTGTAAATTTCATGTACCAGTAGCCTACCTTCACCTGGTTTCAGCTTCAGGGAAATTCAGAAATAATTGGCAGCTGAAGTCATTAGGTGGATGTTATGAGTCATCATCACAATTTAGTGTTTCTAGTACTTCTTCGAAATCAAAAGTAGTCCAGGCAGTTTAGTATCATAAAGAATTTTCTCAGCGTAGCTGCCAGCTTTTCCTTTGACCTAAAACATTTCCCGACAATTTCTTTCATTTCTATAATGCCGGAACATATTTCTTGTAACTTTCGTAGCTTTTTGGAAATTCTACTTTTTTTTTGTCATTTAGTAGTTTTTCACCGTCTTCAAGACGAGGGGCGTAGCGCTTTTTCAGCCTCGTATCAAATGGCAGAAGAAGTTCAAGTTTTCACAGAGCCTTTTAAGCTGACTCACTTTAAGGTTTATCAGGGTTTTGTTTCTA
Source organism: Hydrozoanthus tunicans (assembly GCA_026413305.1). Lineage (NCBI taxonomy): Eukaryota > Metazoa > Cnidaria > Anthozoa > Zoantharia > Hydrozoanthidae > Hydrozoanthus > Hydrozoanthus tunicans. Next base: position 14,051 of record JAOBAT010083496.1, read on the forward strand.
ACCATGAAGCACAAATCGTACTGTTTCCAAGTGACTGGGTGCTTTAAACTAGACTGGCAGCAGTAACAGCTTTTTTGGCATTGGACCAGTTTTGCTCATCTTTGATGGATTGTAGCTGGGTCACCTGTCAACTGCAACTTGGGCCAACTGCAACTTGTTGCGAGGTAAAAAATTCCGCAACAAACGCTGGTGTTAGATCTTTTCCTTTTACTTCCGTTAATAACTTCGAAACATGGTTTATGGAAACCGGAACTAAATATAGGCTAACTTTGCTTAGATTCGATTTGATAAAAACTATACATTTATATATCTGAACTACCGATGGTTTCTGCCAGCTTTTCGCGGCCCTGCAGTTTCTTGATTATGTACCCTAAGGAAAACACGTCGCTGACACGACTTCTGGCGCAAGCCAGGGAAACTTGCTTGACTTTTTAGGTTTCTACAATTTAGAGGCCGATTTCTTTGTGTGCGCCTTCCCAAAGTCAATAATGACTACACCCCATTTCTTTTTGGCGAAGTGGCACACAACGTTGTTCTGCTTCAGATCGTTGTGAAGCCAGTTTTGTTCATGGATGAACGCCAACGCCCCAGCAAGGCTATGGAACGCAGACGCCCATTCGCTTGCCGAAGCAAAACTTTGTGCACGGATTGCCCTTGAAAGGGTGTAGCTTTCGTTAGCTTTCCCGAAAAACTGACTTACAATCAGATAGGGCTTAACAGTAACGTTGAGCCCAATAAAGTATGGTTGGCATGGGTGATCTTGTGCTTGAAGCGAACACATCACTGCCGTTTCGTGTTTCACTTCCTCCCGCTTTACTCCTGTGTGAAAGCGTTTCACAATAACGGGGATGTTGCCGCGATACACTTCGCGCGTTCATTCATTAAAATTCCCACCTCCAACTCTAGGGTCTACTTTCTTCAGATGGCTGCGTGATTTAGTGGGCATGATCGGCCATTTTGGACGCAGCGGCTTGTCAGTTGCACGCACACCAACGTTCTGCTTCGGTTGTTCGACCTGTTTGTCATTGCCATTGGCCTGTTGTGTGACTTTTTTATGTTCGCCAGCCGGCTCCAGATTAATCCTTAAGCGTCTACATAGCATTTCGCTCTGTCCTCTTATCTTTATCTTTTCTTTTCTCTTGCCTCAACTCCTCGCACGCATCTCGCCTTCTTTCCTGCCTTCTCCTCATCTGCTCCTGCTTGCGTTCTTCCGTGTCATGGACCCGAAATCGTTCACGACGAGGTGGTAACGGTGAGGGGATTTCCTCCGGCATACTTTTTAGCAACCGGTTTTAAATTAAATATTTGACACAAATTTTTATGTTTTCTGTGCTGATCAGATTTCTTTTACTCTATGCGTGCGAAGTCACGTTGTCTCTGCATGATCCTACTTTTCAGACAACAATCGCCTATGTTTTGGTCGGGTTTTTGAGATAAACATATATTGTAAATCTCTATATATAGTTTTTCAGACACTGCAGATTGGAATGACCAATTAGGAACTTTGGCTGGTCCCAGCTAAATACCCGGGTATGAACTGTACGCCTTCATTCCGACTTTGCATCTGACCGATTCAAGTCTAAAGCCCGCCTCCTCCCCGCGCCGTTCCACGATATCGTGAATTACATCGGGGTGTAAGGCGTTTTGTTTTCCCTCACCTTTTCTGGCTTGATAAGATTTATATCTTTGATGACTTGTTAAGAATCGACAGTGTTATTATCACTATTAAAAACGGGGGTTCTCCCCATAGCCAAAAAACTCCATGTCACGTCTCAGTTAATGTGTTGACAAGCCAGTAAACGAGCTCGCTAAATGCAGCACTAAAGATATTTTCGTTAAAGTAGTCAAAACCATTTTCATAATAGAGGACTGAAAACATAAAAAAAGTAGAAAATTAACAAACGGATACTACAAGAAAATGCTGAACAAAAATTGAATGAATTCTAAGATTATCGGTCCTCTAGAGTTTGGAGAGTTTGCAGTGTGCACACTAATCCGTAAGTTGATATCACAGCTTCACGGCCGGAAATCATTCATCACCCCCGCAGAGCGAATGCGTGTCATGCCTATGCCAAATTAAATTTTATTTATTTCAACTCAAACTTGTATATTTGGCAAAAAAAAACTTTAGTATGCGAAAGAAGAAAACAGTTAGATAAAAAATGAATGCAAATAAAAATAAAGATTAAAAAATGGTTTGAAAATAAAATACCATCAGAAACTTGAGTGCAGACCCCGGGTGGTCGGTGACGGGAAACTTGAAGTCAGGCACAGTTTTGATGTTTTAATGCCAAAAGTAACCTGGTACTCCTGAAATTTCTCAACAGCTTTTGCTGCCTGCGCACTACACAGAGCAAGACGATGGGCCACGCAGTGAGTATGTACAAGATACGGAGCAACTCTGCACAGACGAGCACCAACACCGTTGTTGGCCCCCACCATAACTGCTGCCCCATCACTCACCATTCCAATCAACTGTGTAGCAGGGTCAATATTTTTATTGTCCAAAAACTGTAGCAGTACATTTGTTATGTTCTCTGCTTTCTTATCTGGCACATTTACATTGCCAACAAAATGGGTAACCGGTTTCCCATTCCTCACTAGACTCACATAGATATCCAACTTTTTAAAGACTGCTATGTTACAGCTCTCATCAGCTAAAATTCCAATTAGCTTACTGTTCTTGATGTCATCATCAGTTCTGGTGTTTATCATCTCCTCAAAAGTTTCATCCATATCTTTGACTGCTGTCTGGGATGTATAGACATTCCCTAGAGTTTGTTTGCCGTAATTGAGCTCCTTGAACGAAAAAAATATGTAGATCTTTTTAAAATGTTAAAAACAGATCACCTGCAAAGCTGTGATTAGTTACGAAAATGCATGAAAATATTTTGATTCAGTCTGTCTTTAGCTATGAGCTAAACGCATTCTGACTTGATGATTCTACTAACCTGAAGCTCGATAAATGCTCCAAATTTGAGCGGCGCCACTTCTTCCTTCGCTAAACAGTACGCCGTTCCGTTTGGTACAACCTTCAGTGAAGACATTCTTTCTTCCAGCTCGTAAACCTATCGAATACAGCATTGTCGTTTCTCCCTTTTAAACCAGCCACGTCAATTTCTCTGTCCATTTTGAAAGGAACGTACAATGGCGTTGTCGTGTTTCGCCAGTTGAGCTGTCAGGTATTTTCTGTCTCCCTTGCCGCGTTTGTTTTTCTCTTCGTGCGTGACTGCGTGAGTGCATCAAACACGGCCTTTTGTCTCTCCGCCATTTTGATTCTCGTACGTCACGTGTTCTACCTCGGTTCCAGTGTTTCTCTTTCATCATTGCACGTGCCTCAGCTCCAGTCTCCTTGATGTGATCGTACTTCCGTCACTTTTGCCCAAACTTTAAATATCAGTCTTTTGACGCGTCCGAAATGAACAACGCACCAGTTGAACAGATATTTATCATCTTTCTTTTGCATAAAAGAGAAGATTACCTGCTCTGTTTAACAATCACTCTGTTATCAAAAGTTTATTTTACACTGTAATGTCCTGTCGATCCCCGCGATCTTCTGCGTCCCAGCGACGCATTGTATTTTATTTTTTGCGCCCCAAATAATTTTTTTTGCGTAAAATACGCAACATCTCACGTTAATGGAAACCCTGTCAGTGGTGGCCAGACCTATACACAACTTCTGCCTTCGGAAAGCTATCTATCTGGTTCTTCTTAAATAAAGTTAGTCAGTAAGTTCTGGTTCCTTGACAAAAAATGAAAACTGGTTGTAACAAAAAAAAACTATTTAAGTTTTATGAACGTAGGAAGTGTGTAAGGTGTACTTTACAATATTAGTTTCATTTTGTCGCCACTTAATCAATTTATCGTTTTGGGGTTTTTTATGATACCATAGGCCATTTCCTCAAAAGCTGATGAATTTGACAAACAGCAAACAGACAATCACTTTGAATAGCAAATAAGGTATCGCATTTGATGTTGTATCAAAATTACGAAGGAACAACTAGTTATGCAAGTCCATGAACTGATAAAGGACTGCAAATGTATACGAATGGCGTAATCTATGATAGTGACTGTGACTTTGAATTATTTCCGAGTAGAACAGTCTAAATAGTTGTGCATTATTTTCATAGATATCATGGAACGTTTGTGTAGTGGAACGTGTAACAAGCGACCGCTTTTGAAGTGAAACAAATTTCCTGATTAAAAAAAGTATCTTAAAACACGTAGTGCTAACGGCCGAAAAGGCTTCATCTAAAATGCTTGAAACATTGTACTTTTAAAAATAAAGCGAGCGTGATGTTTCACGAGATATTCGAAGCTATCGGTGCTGAACGAAAGTTTCGAGGTTCAAATTGTCCTCCTCCACGGATCTAACCGGCGAGTCACCAGTCCAATCCGCAGCCTTCTGGGCGACACCACCTATACAAGAAAACACCAAGGGATGATTTCAAAAAGACTCTCAAAACTCTATTCCTAGCAAAATACCGAATTTGTTGGTTTGAAATTACGAAAAAATCAAACAACCATACGATACCATGAAACGGTAACGAACCGCAAACGCGAAAACGAATAGCATAATCTGTGATAGTGGCATTGTATTGTATCTTTGCAGAATTGTAGTTGTACATTATTTTCATAAAAAAAACCAAGGCACATTCGTGAAGTTGAACATACAACAAAAAGCCACTAAACTTCATGATAATTCGAGGTGTCTTAAAACACGTCTTGAAAATAAAGCGAAGCTTCAAAAATCGAAGCTATCTGTAGTGAACGAAAGTTTCGAGGTTCAATTTTTTTTTTCTTATTTTTTATTATCTAATTTTTTTATTTACACTTCCCTTTACATAAATTACCTTTGCACCAATACGATTTTACAACATTATCTGTCATTTCGAAGATTAAATAGATTTT
>JAOBAT010083507.1:0-18961 GCA_026413305.1 Hydrozoanthus tunicans
TTCCTATTAACAGGTCGCTCGGGAGTCCGGTGTACTACACCTATAACACATAACACACTTCCTATTAACAGGTCGCTCGGGGGTAACTCGTAACTGCACCAGACATTGCCTTTTGATAAGATAACTCTTAACATGTTTTTCCTTTTGTATGGCTTTTAATGTACAATAAGGAAAAGATGAGGATCTTGAAGAGTCCTAGTTTTACTGTACTGTTTTATTCACAATTTAAATAAATTACAGTATTTGTGTACATATTAATCTGCAAATAGCTAAGGCTTATCGATGCAGTTTAAAAAGAAAAATATAATAACAAAGTAGAACAAATTAAAATCATACAATATAAACAAAAGAATACATGTGTGCAAGGAAAAAATACATTGCGATCTTAAAGGTTGTAGTTATAACAAGGAAATCTGATTATGTTAGGATAAATTATGATTAACTTTTTATCATTAAAGGTGAGCTTGGAGATTTCCACATGATAACCATTTAAATTAAGGTTATTGAGAAGTATTGATTTAAGTTGTTTTTTGAAACAAAATTTTGAAAGATTTCTTAGATCATTTGGAATCTTGTTCCAGATGTTTACTCCGACTCGCGAAAAGGAATGCTTTAGTATTTGAAGTTTATCTCGACATCAAGTATTAATTGCAATCGACTTAATTTGTTGGCCGGAATCGGCACTCAACCTTTTCTTAGGTACACACAATAGACGGAACAGTTGCAGGGTTTTTATTTATGCAAAAAGTCAGCGTATTAAAGTTGAAATGTTCTGAATTCCTGGGATGCAGGAGATTGACAGCCATTAAGGTGAACTATAGGCAAAAATTAAAGCTAGAATCTTTAAGCAGAACTAGAATTTCTTTTGTCCAACGCAGTAGCAATATCAACTGGATGAACAGGCTGAAATTTTTAGTTCTAGTTTTAGGAAATCAAACTAAGTTGTAAGCTGGTCAAACCACTTCTTTTGCTTAGACAGGACCGGTACTAAAATCTTCTACTAAAATACAAATAAATTGAATCTAGACAAGGTTCAGTCTTTTTACTTACTTCGGATAAACATCAATAATTGTGTCCTTTGAGGGAGTGCTTCGGGTGTCGAAGATTAATTTCGAAGCAGGGAATAGAAAGTCATCCAGCAAATCTTGAATCAAGACTTTACCTGGACAGAGCAAATCCATTTAAGTGAGTATTTAGCTCATTAACTACAAAAACCCAATTTTTTATCCGTGTCTTTGTGAGACGACTCCATGACCAAATGGAAACAAAAAAGAGAAAAACTGGACATGTAAATAGAACTAAAACAAACCATTTGGTTCAATTCAGTGTCAATCCTCACAAATATTGTGGAAAACGAGATGCCTGATTTCATACAAATATGGCTTCACGTCATTGTTCAACCTCACATGTACAAATTTTGGGGAAAACGCGTTCACAAAAACTTAGAGACGTAAGCAGCTAACTACAGATGCAAACAAAAATAAGAATGTAGGTGATTTTTCTTTACAGATATAACTGTTAAGATAAAATGGTTGATTTTCAAAGATAAAACATGAAAGCCTTACATGAAAGGGTTTGTCTATACAAGCACACAAAATGCTTAACTCAACAAAAACAGCGGGGTAATCCTGGTGTCAGGGCCTTTCAACTATTAGCTGAGGGTAGCTCTGAATGAGTTTATCAATGTAATCCCTACAGATTGGACTATCTTAGAACCTCATACCTCTTTCCTCCGTACTATTTTGTAAACGATGTTAAGAAGCCCTTATTGGTAGCACTGTATATCATCGTTTTGTATTGTTTTGTAAGTGTACTGTAAGTGGTGAATGTACGTTGAAAACTTAAAATATAGCGGAATATTTTCAATTGGTAGTTCTGCTGTACCTGTTTCTCTCTTATCCACTCCTTCACACGTGTAGAGAGTTCGAGTGAGCCTTAAATGGCCAGCAAGTAGAGGTGATTGATTCTCTAGAAATGCAAATAGAAAATGACACCCATCAAGAGTTAAGAGTTAGATATTTTGTTAGTTTCTTGTAAAATGGCATTCAACTGTAAGTCCAATCTTATTTATTCTTTTTCTTTAGAGTTGGCAGCGCAGTTCGACTTGTAATCCTAGGGTCGCGAGCTCGAGCCCTGGCTGGACCACTAAGTTGTTTTCTTGAGCAAGACACCTTAACCGACTTGTTCCAGGCAACTCAGCTGTAGAAATAAGTACAAGCTTCTCCTTGAGACTAATCTGTGATCGGTTAGTGTCCTATCCAGGGAAGCCATAGACTTTCATCACTTAACACTATGGAAACCTTGGATAAGTGCTAACCTAATGGGTTTATAGTTTTTCTTTACAAAAATATACAACTGACTTGCCAGCAAAAAAAGCAAAGCTAATCAATTCTCAACGTTTAGTAACTAACTTGGTTGAAACTCCATCCTCGGGGAGAAATAGCTTGCGATTGAATAAGTGGGTTGCAACTAAAGGAGACAAACTAGGACGTCTGGATCATAGCACTTTGCTTTGATTCTTGATTAGCTCTCATATCTCATGCTGACGAGGTTCAACTGAAGGCCGAAACAGCTGCCTACGGCTGGTAACACTCAGGCTCTTACTATAGTTTGGGTCCTGAAGAGGCTCTAGTTCCTTTTCAACCGTGAGACACCTCTACATCATTAGCACGCGCATACTGACTTTAAAATTTACTTGAGTGTCTGAACAGTATGCATATTGTTCATAAATAGAAAACTACAAAGTATACCTTGGATGCTCGTCGACGATTCAAAATTCAAAAGCCAGTTGTTTTCGTTTTCAACCATCTTTCGTGGATTAATTTTCATTTGTTGTTGTTCATCAACTGCAACGAAGAACATTTGATCAACAAAAAAAGAGTTCAAAGACTACATTTGTCATCGTAACAACTTATAATTAACAACTTTTATTGGCAGAAAAGAGCTGAATTGCCCAGGCAAAAAATACAGTAACTATTTAAGAGCTATGTACAGCTGGTAAAAGGAAATAGTAAAACTGGTTGGAAAATACTATAATTGATAAAGAAAAACAAACTGGGAACTGTTATAAAGGATGATACGCTGGGAATAAAACTGCTCTTAAAACGGTATGTGCGGTGGCGAAAACGGCTTAAATTGTGTTGTAAGGTTAGTTATCCGTTTAGGGGATAAAATGGAGTGCAGTCTGTGTTCTGGTTTTGTTATGTTTTTGAAATGGTTCTGGGAACTTTTCTTGTGCCTTTGCTAAGAGTTGGAAACTGTGATTGTTGTAAAACTTGGCCGTATGAGAGGTTGGGAAAGATTACTCGTAGTGCCCCCTTCTGTACCCGATTTCTTGATATCTCATCCAAAGAGTAGTGTTTCAGACTTGGCCGCTGCACTCGAGCTCGTGAATAGATCGTATGCTTGTTGTGTAAATTGCTAACATGGACTGCTAGTTGAGTCCAGCCCTCTTAAGGAAGCATAGAAAATATTATCGTTTGGAAGCCTTTATTACGATGTAGGATATGTGCAAATCGTCATCTCTTTAGTTAGTGACCTTTGTGCGAACTCGGTTCACTTTCCTGTGACACGACCTTTTTCTGTTTCCAACTAATGTATACATACGATAAGAGATAAGCTACCGACCTAATGGGCTTGAGAAAAGGTTTAGCATTCAGCTAGAAACCAAGAGTGAGATGGACCTCGTCACAAAAGTATCTTACCTGTTAAATATTCCATAAGTCGACACAGCAGCTCAAAAAATTGAGCGCAGTTCAACTGTAATCTGTAAACAAAACAGAATGTATCATCTTAGAGGTTTTGTATCTCGACGTTTAGGAACTAATGGCTTCTTCTGCCAGTTACTCTTTTTGTTCAGCCCAAATCACTAGGGAACACTTGTTTTAAACTCTTCCGACTAAGACCCTTACTTTGCTTTTACACAGTTTTGGAGTTTAATCTTAACCTGCCTGTTTTGCGGACCCGGCTATTTTTTCTCACAACCATATCATTTTCTTAAAGTTGCCAGGTGAAATTTGATGTTAATAAGTTATCGGGACCTTACTGCTTGCAGCCATCGTGGAGGTTTCAATGTTCTTATGAATGAGGAACAAATAATTAGAGTTGCCGGCCACTGATAACCAGGTTTGAAATTCTGGGACTTTCCAGGACTTTTGAGCACTCTAAAGGACCTTCTGTACCAAATTAAACTCAATTTTTTGTAATACCAGCGCAAAATGCATGTTCCACCTTAACAAGCTTTATCACTTTGTGTATCAATCACGAAATAACCTTCTGGAGAAAAATTGAGCAGCTTCGTTTTTGTTATCGAACATTGTCAAATCGAAATTACTATCAAAATATCATTAACAATGACAATAAAAGATGAAACTGTTTGCTTGTTTAAGGATTTTCAAAGACCGTGACCAATATCCAGGACCTTCGAGTGCCTTGAAAATTATTTTTGCCCGTTGTAGGAATTTTCACAGTTTTCAAGAACTAAACTGTACCTGTAGCTTCTCCCCCTGACGTGTATAGTGGGTGTCCACAGTGGTAGATGGGCGTTTAGGAGCACATTTAAAAGAAAGTGGTTTGGTGTCTGTACTTTGGGATCTGTAGAAAAGTGAGATGTTTGTCGTCATTATCAGTAGGATGCTTCAAACAGATGCTCTCGATAAAACCCTTTCACCCCTACGAGAAGTCCTTAGATGAGGTTGTAATTTCTCTCAACTTGTACACTCTCATTCCTCAGTAGTAATCTGCCTGTTACTGTAAGAACAATTTGGATGGTAACAATTATACCTTTTCTAGAAGGTTCTAGAAGTTCGCATCAAACAGGGTCATTCAAGGGCGTGTAAATGTGTGCAAGACTTACTTACCTCCTACTGGCGTCTGACTAAGAATAAGGAACTGCTCAAAACCTGTTCTTCTAACCTGTAAGGATTAAGGTGACCATTGCCTTTGCTTAGTCCTTCTCACTCAGTTGATCACAGCACGTGTTTAAACATTATAGATGAAGTACAAAGTTTTGTCATGCTTCGATTGATGTATGACAATGCAAAAGGCAAAACAAGAAACTAACATACAAATACTACTCAGGAAAGGATATTACACGGTGGGGCAATGAAATGAAGTTTATCTTCGAGTGCAAAAAAAATATTTTTTTCCACGAGGAGATAGACTTCATAAGTTCGCGCCAACGTCTAATTTTGTTTTTTTTTTAAAATAAATATGAGTGTTTTTTGCGCCGAAATGAGCGGTAACGTCAACGAATTGTTTTCTATCGAGGATATCGAAAGTATGTCAATCGCACCCCGGATGTAGTTTCGTACGAAATCCTAGAGCTGCGTATTTTACAGTGAAGTACATACTTATATCTGTACAATAAATGAATTTTCAAAATAACCTCCCAATAGTGTAGATCTTTGCCAGAGTGAATAAATAGATAAACAATAAACTGGCTAAAACACAAATGTTCCTTTGCCAAATTTATCTATGTGATAAATAAAAATATACTCTTGGGTACCCTTATATGCTGGTATACAAAACAAAAAGAGAGAGATTGATAGGTTAAAAGTGAGAGTAGAATGCGTCGAACGAATACTCTAGTAGGTTTATTTGACTGCAATGTTATCGTTTTGGATAAACTCCCCCAATTATTACAGTGACAAGGCCTTACCTGTGGGTTTGTTGAGCCTATCAAAATTTCTAGTATAAATTCGTGAACATTTGGAAGGTAATAAAACACACCTGTAGGGCAACAAATAAACTAGATTAAGCCAAAACATTAGGCTTACCACTAATAAGCTAGTACTGAAGGATCTTCTAAATGGCGTAGAATTCCGAAAAAACGCCTCCCCTTCTCCCGTACGTTAAGGCTTCATTGTAAAGTATACATAAAAGGAATGAATTCTAAATTTTACAAGTTCACCGTTTCTTAGACAATATCACGTTCGAGTTACAAATGTTTTCAAACTATCCCGAACAAACGGCTACCCAAAAGTATATATTGACCTCTTTTGACCGCAGAATCCCCCGTTACTTTCCGGCGGAGTTCTACGGCATATAAAAGTTGGACATGATGAACACACTACTTTACCGAAGTTGACACTCTAGCATGTTGTTACTGTGTATCTTAAACTTATCAACTGCAGATAGTTAACTGAGATAATGTTTTTACACTACTTTGCTATTTCCATGGCAAAAAAATAACATTACTAAATCAGCGTTACAGTTAATTTTTCTGAGCGGGGGGTCATTGATGAAAAGGGATTTCTTTTAGCCTAGACAAACCGTAGGCAAAAGCTCTTACAGACGCACCAACACGACCAATGACATAGTGGCTCTCTGCCTTGTTACTAGGTAGTAGCCACAAAAGATGGCCTAGTTTCGCTACTGCAAACTTCTTAGCAGAAAGATTAATGAAAAGCAATTAAATTTCAGCACAGCCATCAATTTCTATGAGGTGGATCACCTTCTGCTAAGTTCTTAAGCCTGAATCTTTCCTTTTATACATTTTTGTGCTAGTATTTTACTCTACTTCTTTGTCAGGTTTTTGACACGAGACCCGTCCCTTATCTGGAACAGTGCTAAATGCAGTAACATAATCATGGTTATACTGGCTGAAAAATAATAAGAGAAAACTATTTTAACTGTAAAGCATTTAGAGCTTATGAATACGCACTCTACATACTGAGTACCACAACTATTACTATCCCCATTACTTATTATAAGCTATTACTACCATCTAAAGCAATACCAACCCATTAGCTGTGTCCTGAGTTGTAGACAGAGCACTAAAAGCTGCAGGGCTTCTGCTACAATCACTACGTCCTGGAACAGAAAACAAAGTTCAAATTTATTGTAGTTTCAAAAAAGAACGACTCTGCCATCTCCTAGTGCAATACCTTAAAAGTTAATTTGCAGAATTACTTTTTCCTGGCACTTGGATTTGACAACACAGAGCTCAAAATGTTAGGGCGTGATATAGATGACACTCTCAGCAATAAGGAACAACTAAATTATTCAACAATAAAAGCAACTGCACAGCTTAACCTGCGACAAGGTGTGGACACAGTGTTTGTGGACACAGAGTAGGTCGTGGTCAGGATAGCAGAGTTTGCGAAAATCATCTGGATAATCCTGCAGGCAGTTATATCTAAATGTCCTACAAGCAATTTTTAGTTCATAACAGAACTAAAAAGACAGGAGTTTTTGTAATACGAAGTAAACTTGATAAACTACTGTTGTTTACAGAGACTAAGAATAACAGGCTCTTCATAACTGGGTACAACCACGAGATCTAATATTAGATTGAACACACAGTAGTAATATATGTCTAGTAATATTTCTAATACCTAATAATTTCGATGTGTTTGTTCTTACCATATTAGTAACTTCTGAAGCTATCGAGCCCGACGTATTTGACTTAAACGACTTAAGCGATTCTGTGTCACTTCCCCCACCCCCTCCCCCATCGTCATCTGAGCCTTGGCTGGACAACCGCTGTCGACCCCCTGCCAGGTGCAGACGTCCTGCAGCTGCGGCCCAGGCAACTCTCATTAGACAGGCAATTGTCTCTGCAAAGTCGTCTCTGCCCATAGTCTATATTATTGGGAGTAAATCGATGGGATTAGCACTTCATTGAGTTTATTACTCACAGTTTGCACAGGTTCTTAGGATATAAATTCAAGGACTTTTCAAGGGTAAAACATAAATTTTCAAGGATTATTTTTTTGCAGAATTGAAGGAATAGTGGCTTGATACGAGTTTCAAGATCCATACTATTTCGGCACAAAGCACATCATCCTTTGTCAGGAAACTCGTAATTGAGCGCTGATTCTCACGCACTTCTGTATCAACTGGAGATGTTGAGACTGTTAGTTCAGCCTCTTGATTAGCTGTTGCAGTCACTTCAATGAAAATAAATCCCTCGTGGTATTCGCGATTGTTTACAATGCTTGTCACCAATGTGCCATTTGCGAACATCACGGCATAGTGTGGGTTCGCTAAAATTATTTTTCTATCAATAAAATCATTATTTTGAATTATTGTTTTAAAATACATTTACGTGTACAAAATACGCCAATAGCTATGTCATAACAAATTTCAAGGATATCAGCCAGTTTCAAGGACAAAACCTTATTTCCAAAAATTTAAGCACTTTTCGAGGACAAAACCTTGTTTCCAAAAATTCAAGCACTTTTCCAGGACAAAATCTTGTTTCCCAAATTTCAAGCACTTTTCCAGGACAAAACCTTGTTTCCAAAAATTCAAGCAGTTTTCAAGGACAAAACCTTGTTTGCAAAAATTCAAGCACTTTTCAAGAACAAAACCTAATTTCCAAAAATTCAAGCACTTTTCAAGGACAAAACCTTGTTTCCAAAAATTCAAGCACTTTTCAAGAACAAAACCTAATTTCCAAAAATTCAAGCACTTTTCAAGGACGGAACCTTATTTCCAAAAATTCAAACACTTTTCAAGGACAAAACCTTGTTTCCAAAAATTCAAGCACTTTTCAAGGATAAAACCTTGTTTCCAAAAATTCAAGCACCTTTCAAGAACAAAATCTAATTTCCAAAAATTAAAGCACTCTTCAAGGACAAAACCTTATTTCCAAAAATCCAAAAGGCCACAATTTTGGCCTGCTGTTTTTGGCATGAACAGATTGTACATAACATAGTGGCAAGAAAATCGAAATCAATGCTTCTCATCTCTAAATTGCAGTCTTTTAGTGGTGATGAAATCAGGTTTATCTCTGATCTTAAAAGCAACATTCCATTTTCTGATTCCCCCTTTATAGAATCACTTCATCGTAAACTACAATTGAAAATGAAATTGGCCTGAAGGATCACAAATTTGATGGCTGTCGCCGGTAGCCAGTAGTTACTTTGAAATCTGTACTACTTTAAAAAAAAATCACGGTTGTATCTTTACAATGAAGGGTTGGCTTTGTTTACAAATATTCTCAAAATTTCCCTTGTTATGACAACTCAAAGTCCCCCTATAATCTCTGATAAATCAAGACTATTGCAGAAGTTATTTGTGACGAGTGCTTGGCTACTTGGGATGATATTCTTGAAAACCACTAAGAAACTGCCGCGAAAAATTCTACCAAAGGTACGAACCTCTATAGCCACTCTTATGGCTGCCGGTACGTCATCAATCATGCTGCTTGATCGTGGTCTCTTTGGCTCCACACCTGAACTATTAAAGGAATCATTACCGTCGTAGTCCACTGTTCCTGTTGCCATGGCAATAGGAGATGCAGCGACAGTGGCAGTTTCCCTGTGCGGTGGGGTAGGTGGAGCTACGAAAGAGCTTTCAGAGGACTGACCACATAGTAAAAACCTATGGATGTATAGACGATAATTTAGTGGAGCAAACCCATTAATAAAATAAGTAAAACTTCTCCCAACTTGATCAAAGAAAATACGTGGCAAGAAGTAGTGGAAAAATACAAGTTGATCATTGGCAAACGGAGGAATAAAACAATGAAACGTCGATAGTTCACTCCACACACTCCCAAACTATTCATAGAACTGTTTGTATTATTTTCATAACCACTACTATTGCTACTATCACTAATATTATTCTTTTATTATCAATATTAACATCATCACCAGTGATATTATTTTTGATATTGCTATTATTTTTATTGTTGAAGAAGAATTTATTGATTCACAAGTCGAAAGCTCAGAAAAAGTTCAAATGCTCTACCCACTGAGCTACATAGACTCACATGGGGAGCTAAGTCACTAGTTAAGTTCTTGTCTATTCAACTTGTGAACCAATAATTTCTTCTTCAACTATATATCAAAGATCTTACCATTTTATTTTTATTGTTATAATCATTGTTATTATCATTATTATTATTATTATTATTATTATTAATAATAATCGTTTATATTATATTATTATATATAAATAACATCACACCAAGAAATATAAAGACGTATCACAACAAAGCAAATAAACACAGGATAACATTTGTCAAACAATACTGGCGACAAAATGAGTTCTAAAAGTGTAATTTTGTTTCATATGAATTTCCGTGAAATAAAACAACACTCGAGGATTATATTGAAAAATAAAATCAGGTAATTTCGGAACTTTCCGTAAAGCAAACGAAATTGTGTAATTTTTGATTGTATCGTTTTTCCGAAATGTTATTTCTGGTTAGCTAACACACT
The DNA here is from genome assembly GCA_026413305.1 of Hydrozoanthus tunicans. Taxonomy (NCBI): domain Eukaryota; kingdom Metazoa; phylum Cnidaria; class Anthozoa; order Zoantharia; family Hydrozoanthidae; genus Hydrozoanthus; species Hydrozoanthus tunicans. The sequence continues at coordinate 10,173 of JAOBAT010083507.1, forward strand.
AGCAGTCTCCAGCAATTAAAGTGGTTGTAGGAGTGGCTTGACCTGGCCAACTGTAGACATATTGCGTAGCACCCTCGTCGAATGGCGGTGTCGACGTCGGCAGGAAACATGTCCTTTTGCAGGATGTTTATCACAATACTGAAAAATAAACATGAGGTAAAAAGTTTACTAAGATGGCAATTTTACTCGTACACAATCTAAAGCCGAAGCAAATTTAATATAGTACAATACAACATAATACGAAAACAGTGCACACAAAAAATACAACAAAATATCTTATATCGACCTCTCTGTGAGCACTTGTTCGAGTCACTTGTCACTCGTGAGATAATTTTTCAACACTTGAAGATAAAATTCGTATCTCTGCGAGGCCATGTAATATCCTCTATGGATAACACGTCAGCATCCACCAATGAGAGAGGCGGAAACTCTTTAATCACCTGAGTAATTGACTAACACTATACATCTGAATAAAAAAAAGTGTTATTGAAACATACTTGAGTCCCCCAGCACTTAGGAAGTTGTCCTTGAACACTCTGGCACTGGCGCCGCCATCTCTATCTCTTGTTGGCATAAGCTTACTGCTCAATACCTGTTTTAAGATCATTCAGAATGTTAACAGTTATGCATAGACGAAAACAATTTTCATACGATGAAAGTACGCCGAGCTACGGCTTGTATCTAACAGTTTGGAACTTTTTCTCGCTAAAAGTGTTTGCTCCGCTATAGAGTTTACCAAAAGTATGACGCATTAGGTCCCGTGTGTCTCCCCTCAGTCCATCCGGTATTTTTAATATGATGCCAAAAGAATTGTTACATTCTTATTGACTTTTATGTAACTGTAACTGCTTAAGTTTTCAATGGTACATTTACTGAGTGCAAGGTTGCCTGTGGGGGACACTTCTAACATGAAAAATTCTAAATTGCGGGACGGTCTATTTTGTACCTCTTATTCGTCATATAGCAAGACGAGTATCATTATTCACATTTAGAGGAGAATGATGCATCTCTTATTTGACATTTTTCCCAAACAATTCTGGGAACGAATAGGGTACATGAACAGAAGGAAAACTAAGAACTACAAGGCGCACTAAGTTTCAACTGCACAATGCACCTGTGGTTGCAAACTATACCAAACAAGAAAGGTAGATAATGAGACAGAGGACGACTCGAAGTCATTATAACGTCATTATCTAAGACTTCAAAATAAAAAAATACAAGCCTAAAAATAATGAAAGGGACAGTAATTTCTTACCAAGAAGCAATAACCAAGACCAAAAAAAATTGCAATAATAATAATACCCTACGCATTGCCAGTTACTTCAAAGTGCTAATCAGAAGTCCTTTAGCAGATGATGTGACCGACACGTGTGTTAAAACATGGCTTAGGCATCTTACCTCTAAGTTATACTGTACTCTGAAGGGTGACATATTTGCTGCACTACATTTGAACATGTTCTGTAGAGCAATGGATCGATTACTTTGGTCCTCAGCTGCTGCACCAGGAGAACAACTGATCCCAAACTAAAAGACGAATGTACCAGTTAATAATTAGTTCCTTTAGATTTGTAGATAACTTTGCTCTCCTCTCGGCAACCAGTAAACAATCGAATTAAAAGACAAATGAACTTGTTCAAAAAGCCGTGGAGTCACAGCAAGCAAGTCCAAAAAACAAACATGGAATAACAATCGCCCAGCAATGCCTCCATAATGCTGACAGAGAGCGCGAGCAAAGAACAAACGGTGAAGTTATATATATAAGGGGTTATAATTTTTGGCTTTCAACACTTTCTATAAATCAGTTCTTCAAGACTTTTTCAATCGCCAATTTCCAAATCACTAATTCCAAAGACTTTGTAAATTACCAGTTTCCAAGACTTTATAAATCACCGATTTCCAAGACTTTTTAAATTACTAATATCAAAGACTTTCTAAATCACCTTTTACCAAGACTTTCTAAATCACCAACTCCAAGACTTTATAAATCATTAGTTTCAAGACTTTCTAAATCACCTCTTTCTAAGACTTTGTAAACATGCCTACATCAAACAATGTACCTGTGGTCCCAAGGAGTCAAGCGTCTCCAAGACATCTGGGTCTGTTGGAAGCAGCAAAAGAAGGCTCTGTACGCGAGCTGTTATGTTTGGTTCTTCAAGCTCTGCCAGCTGGTACAACTTGTCAAACGCTTTGCATTCCGTGCCCATAATAACACCTGGCATAACACGCTCCTGGAATAAACGTTTGATAATTTTGTTGGAGTAAGAAACCTCTAGGTCATCAACAAACTTTGTAGTCTGCGACTCCTTCTATGCTTGCATATAAATAACCGTCTTAGCTGTGCGAATCAAGGCACAAAACACCCACAAATCAGAACACAAAACTAACTTTCATCATTTAAGGTAATCAGTTCGGAAGAAGTTTGCTTTTTATCTTCACTAGTTAATGAATGTTGTTTGATCATTTCCCATATTCTCGTTACAATTTAGTTTTGTATGTGATACGTGAGAAAAAATAAATGTTGATAAACTGACTGAGACTGATAAATGATGGAATAGAAAGTTTCAAGAGCTTTGATACAAGTAATGACGGCAAAGCGTTATGAATTTTGGATCCAGTTTTCAATACTTCGTGGTTCTTAATGTTGCTGTTTTGAAATTAAATAAGGAGCTATAGATATGAATCTCGAGATTAGTCTAAAGCAGATACTCAGACAAGAACAATCGGCCAAACCTGTTCTAGAGCACAAGTCTGCCAGCTTGATCCACTTGCTCCCCCCTGTCAAGGTCAAAGTTCAAAGAGTTTCTTAACAAAATACGGTGAGTTCAGGTCTGGGTTAGGCTGTAAGTTTTTCTAATTTTATTTTTCAAATGCAGCTTCACAAAAACTTGACGTGGTATGTTGCCTTACCTCTTCAACTCTAGCACTTTGATCTTGCATCTATAAAAAACCAAAATTGTTCACTATAATTTATAGATATATTTTATACAAGGTATAACTCAAAAAATTTACAACACTGTATCTAAGAAAGGAAAAAAAATAAATAATACATAATATAATCGAAACCTACATTGTATATACAGGAGTTATATTTTTCCAAGTGTCCCATGGCTTCAATTTACAAAATATCACAAAGCTCAAAGAGTTTCATATTTACAAAGATCCAAATTACTATTGTTGTTGACTGTTTTCCTTGCTTTGCAAACCAAAAACACAGAGCAGACAAACCCATAATAAACAAGCAAAGAAAGCTGAAAGACCATTAAAATTGTGTTTGACAAAATTATGTATGAAACTCCAGGAAGAATTCCTGGAAGTCTCAAAAACCAGGGCACCAAAAGATCTTTCAAAATTCTACAAATTTTCCCGTTTTCGTATTAGTGCAGACTGTGAAACGAAAAAACAATCACCTTACAAAGTTACAAAAGACTTGAAAAGAGTCGATGTGTGCTTCATGTACCTAAAGTATTGTCACTGATACCTGAGCTACATCGTCAAGCAAACATACATTACTATTGTGTAATATCTTTCTGCCATGGCCCTTACCTCTACATCTTCTTTTGTGGGAACTGTTGTTACAGAATTTCCAGTAATCTTCACAAACAATATCTGCTCATCTTCGAAGTGAAGCTGATACAGGAGTTTCTGATCCTTGGATGCCATCAGCTTAAAATTTAAAAAAAGGAAAGGAAAAAAAAGCTTATTTAAAAAAGCTTTATTAAGTTCCTAACTGCTTAAGCTCTATCAACGAACGCCCAAACCTGTCCTTTACTCACTCTGTCGGCAATGTCTAGTGAATATGAATAAACTACAGCAGATATTTGGCATCTTCTGTTATTATTACATTATTGAATTTTAAAGATGTTATTCTGAACGCGTTGAGGAAAGATACCTACCAATTTATCACGATTAAAAAGTTGCACTTGTTCTGGATTAGCACTGAACCTGTTGGCAATTCTTTGCCTAACAGACTTCAAACTCTCGTTTCTATGGCACTGCAAGAAAAACAGTTAAAACTAAGAAACATTAACACTTTTACTTGCAAACACAAAGGACTTAATTAGCTGTCAAAACACTTTAAACCCTTCCTTCATTTTCGAAATCATACCTGTATGGAGAACTCCTGTTTAGGAAGATCACAGCTGACATCGACTTGTAAAGGGTAACCGTGAAAAGACGCTCCGTGGGGAAGAAGAGTTCTTGGTCCAGCATGATGGTCCTGGTGCAGAAGGAAAAATGAGAAATGAAAGACAAGCAAATGTCAAAGGGGAGGGGACACTTGCAGGTTCATGAATTGATGTATGTGGTCCTAGGGCAATAGAAACCAAATGAGAAAAGAAAGACAAACAAAGGCAAAAGGAGCTGGGTAACTAAAAAGTGAACATGGTGTGGCAGTACTGAGAAACCAGAAATCAAATGAGAATACAAGGACCTTTGAAGCACGATAAACAGACACTATTATTATGGTCCTTGTACCACTGAAATTGCAGGATTTGGCTCCATAAGGAATCCAAACTCATTCAAAACAGCTTACCTCAACAGCAATGACATAATGTTCCGCCAAAAGAAGGATTCTTTCCACACTCAAGAGGTTAATAGCTCTGTAGATATCCAATAGACACATGTTTAATAAGCGACAGTAGTTTCCCTAAACCAAAGCTACACTCTGCAGTCCCTACGTTAAACCTAACCAGCCACAGCCTTTAAGACAGACCTCCAAGGAAAAACAGATCTTTTTGGAGCTCGAATTCGTGCACTCACTCGGCAGCCGCTATGTTGAAATTAGGCAGACACTGCTGTTAAGACAGATACTGTACCAAAGGAACTACAGATCTTGTAGTGAAGCTACACTGGTGCACTCAATACTCAGCCCCTACGCTAAATCTAGCCAGCCACAGCCCTTAAGACACCCAAGGAACAACAGATCGTTTCCTAGTGAGGTTCAAATTCATTCAATCCACAGCCCTTACGCTAAACCTAGCCAGTTGCAGCTGTTAAGACAGATACCCAAGGAACCACTGGGCGTATTTTTGCAGATAAGCTACATTGGTGTACTTAGTTATTCCTAGCCAGTTGCAGCTGTTAAGAAAGATACCCAAGGAACCACTGGGCGTATTTTTGCAGTGAAGCTACATTGGTGTACTTAGTTAATCCTAGCTAGCTTCAGCTGTTAAGAAAGATACCCAAGGAACCACTGGACATATTGGACTACATTGGTGCACTCAGTTCGCAGCATCTGTGGTAATCCTAGCCAGCTACAGATGTTAAGAAAGATACCGAAGGAACAACAGACCTTGTTGCAGTAAAGCCCACTGGTACATCAGGTGTAACGGGTGATGTGACAGTTGTTGCAGCACAACTTGCAGCTTGCGTTATTGATATTGGTCCTAATGCTGACATTGCTGTCTGTAACAGGAAATTTTGTAAAGAGTCACATTCTGCAATGACATTATTTGTTGCAAAATACCCTACTAGACTTTTGACAAGTTTCTAAAACAACATACAGAGATATTATTAGGTAAATATATAACGACGGTGATGAAACAAACAAGTTTTATACTCACTTCAAGTCTTCTGTAGCATTCCAAAATGAATCTCTTATGAATGTTAACAGTATCCTAAGAGTAAAATAAAAATGCATAAAAAATTAGAACAAAGAAAAATACTGCAAAGACAAAAGAACTCCTACAAATCTTCTTCAAGTTTTTTCCAACGTTACTGGTACGAAAGTTCATCAGCTTAGATAAACATCATGAAGAATTGTTCTAGTCGTCACACGCTTTTTCTCTCAGAAGAAAATACATCTGATTCCCAAACAGGAATCGAACCCACGACCTCCTGATTGCCAATCACACACTCTACCCACTAAGCTACAGAGGCTCATATGGGAAACAGGTCACTTAACTAACTTCCAAAATTATCATTCTATTGTGTTAACTATATTCAAATGTTTTCACTTGTAGGCGGCCACGCTCTGAAGAAGTGAGTCCATCGAAACGTGTAAAATTCTATTAAAAATGAACTCCCAGAAACTAAAGAATGTTTTCGCGGCAATTAATTTCACTATTCCGTGAAACTAACCTTCTTCAGCTTATGTGAAAGCCATGTATAACTCATTCTCATCAACAGCCTGACAGCAAGCATGGCGATCTCCTCCGAGGGCACTTCTAATATGATCTTCCACAAGAAATCGATACCTATAAGCTCTAGTTTCTCCACTGTGTAAGAGTTTGCTGTCTTCTTTAGCTTGTGTTCATTAAGGTTTACGTTCTCGAAGAATATCTTGAAACACTCGAAAGCTTGGATGGAAATACAAAGTTAACCATATTATCAATGTGACACCACAACAAAACAACCTCTGTTTCCACATTTAAGCCCTGAACACTCTTTTCTTTTAGATTTTTGTTGTCACAACGAGAACCGGCATGTATGAAGTTCTTAATTATCACTGTTTTGAGCACTTAACATAAGCAGTGATCATATTCAGTTCGTTCATCTCTGACAGGCTGTTATCAACCAAACGAAAGTGTAAGAGAAACTGAGACAGACAAAACCCAAATTGCCAGATTACAATCTTATTAACTACCATTACGAACCAACAACACCCCAATTACATGGCAGGTGCCCTAACCACTGAGCTACCAACGTAACTACAGTAGCAGGGAGAGAACGAATCAAACCAAGACAACCCGGGCAATCCCATTCCCCCTCCCCCACACTCCTTTAGGAAACATGGATTACTCTATGGCGTCGTCATACTACTTGAGTTATCAGGCATGTTATCTGACCTTAGATATAATAAATGAAACAGCTGGATTATCTTCAGAGAGGTAAAACTCTGCAAAACGCAAATGTAACATCATTTAAATGTCACCTTGCTAACAAGACTAATAACTAACTCGTTTCCTTTGTTTTTAGGCAAAATAGAACATCAAAAGCCACTGTTTACTAAGTAAGACAAGTAAATGTAACGCAGTAATCAGGGAGTTTCAAGTCCTTAACTGACTTAACTTGTACTCAAAGATTCAATATCATTTATACCATGCTTTTGAAATTTCAAACAAGTGAGAACACACAACACTTTTTTGCGACTAGACTGACCAAACTAATGACAAAAAGGTTTCTTTGTGACTAGTCACTACACTTTAACCAGCTTATTACCTTTCCTCGACATTTTGCTTGGATCCAGTTTCAAAATTTTGTTTGTAAATATTTGTAACTGGGTTTCATGCTCCAGGTCGGATAATCCTTTGTTGAACCAGTCAAAACAGATCTTTACAAAAATAAAAGAACACCAAAGAACTAGTCAGTCAATGACACAGGGTATCTGTATTAAGTATTTAAGTAACCTATCACAAAACTTTAACTTCAAGAAGTACCAATCAGGCAAGCAAGAGGGAAATAGTGAACACTCTAAAGAATATTACTATCTGCTCTATCTGCAAGGTCTTGTAAGGTAAGTTGTAAATCTACTCACCTCTCTATCCAGCTCACAAGCATCTGGGTTTGTAACCAGACAATCCCAGATATCTCTAGCTCTGTGCCAATGCAAATAAAGAACAGCATCTTGCAACACAAAAGCAAGAAACTTCAAATGAATGATGAGACATTCTTTATGTGTATAGCGGCCATCAATTAATGTTTCCTCATCAAGTCCATTAATACCTGCAGCTGAAACTGCTTGCTGGTGGCAATGAATAAGGCTGGTAGTGGTAAGTTTTACAATGTCGTGGTTCTTTTGTAACTCTGGTAGGATACCCTGAATGAAGGAACATACCACTATTAATTGGTTAAACAAGGTTACAATGTGATGTTTACATAGAATTTAGATATTAAACATTGGTCTGAAAATTCTTATGATCATAAAAAACATTTTTCAAGGTTGGTAGATCATTTTTTCAAGATCTAGCCTTTAATTATTCTTACTAATTTTCTTCCAGAATTAAAAAGAATGCCAGCTATGGACGTGCTGCCAAAACACCAAATCCAGGAGCAAATCCAACTAATGATGAACCCCAACTTCCAAAACTCCAGTACTTCCTTGGAATTCCTGGATAATGCCAACAAGGTGACAGTTGTACCTTTTTCCTTTCTTGTAGAAAATTACAAAAATCCAGGAGTTTCCTTGGAATTCCAGAAGCAGTTCCAGCCACTGACAAACCTCAACTTAAACTAACTATATCTACTTCCTTTCTTGTAGAAAACTACAAAATTACAGTAGTTTCCTTGGAATTCCTGAATAATGCCAACTTAAAACTAGCTGTACCTATTTGCTTTGCTGAAAAAAATTATAAAATTCCAGTAATTTCTTTGGAATTCCAGGAGAATTACCAACAATTGACGAAACTCAACTTTAAACTAGCTGTACCTATTTCCTTTCTTTAGAAAATCAACAAATTCCATGCGTTTCTTTGAAATCCAAATAGTGCAATGAGTAATGCAAACCATTGACGAACTCCAACTTTAAACTAGCTGTACATACCTATTTCCCTTCTTGTTGAAAATTACAAAATCCAGAAGTTTCCTTGGAATTCCTGGATTATGCCAACAATGGATGAACCCCAACTTAAAACTAGCTGTAACTATTTGCTTTGCTGTAGAAAGTTTTTGAATTTAAATATCTTTTGCAAAATAGACAACAACAAAAGTTTATGATGTCACGTTGATAAATTCTACCATTTAGGACTAATGCTTTCCAATGTATTAGTCTAGAAGAGTTAAGAGGCTCTGACTGAGAAACCGGTACAGAACCTGGAAATGGGGGGTCAGCCGATTGACTTGATACTCGGTGT
>JAOBAT010083518.1:5866-18959 GCA_026413305.1 Hydrozoanthus tunicans
TAATGACAAAGAAAATGAATGGTCACTTTGTAGGTTTTCAAGCAGTGGTTTTAAAATTACAAAACTCAGAATTTGTTGAAGCAATGGACATTTTCAGAATCTACTTGTAATGACAAAGAAAATGAATGGTCACTTTGTAGGTTTTCAAGCAGTGGTTTTAAAATTACAAAACTCAGAATTTGTTAAAGCAATGGACATTTTCAGAATCTACTTGTAAAGACAAAGAAAATGAATGGTCACTTTGTAGGTTTTCAAGCAGTGGTTTTAAAGTTTGAACATTTTCAATCGAAATCATTTTTAGCAGTATTGGGGTAAGTAGTTTTTAAATTTACATTTTATCAAACTAAATGTACTCACCTTTCTGCTGTTGTTCAAAGTGATGAGACACGTGATATTTTTTGAGGTTGTGGAAATATCCGCCAACCTTTGGCGAGCCATGGTGAAGGTAGTAATGCATGCAGTCATACATGACGTAGCCCATCAGACCACCAGAAAACATTGCGCAGGCTACGCCGGCAGGAATTAGGGCTGTAAACACTGCATAAAACATGGAAGCAAAGACTGCTGCAGCCACTGGTGGGAACACAAGTCTGTCTCCATCAAATGGTACCTTAGAATTTATGGCAAATAAGATTTGTTTAGAGCCAAAACAGAAATTAACTGTACATAGCTTCAACTTCATTACCCCTTTTAGCCTTAACCAGTTTATCAACATTTAACTTCTCCTTACATAACTAATACAAAATAGGTCATTCTGTAATGAGAACATGGAAATTGATCAGACATACAAAACTACCAAAGTTGATCTAAGTAAAATTCTCCTTAATTGGTGATAGGAAAAAAATTTGGTTCTAATTAGGAGAATTTAGCAATACGTCGTTTGGTATAATAATTTATTTTGGGCTGAAAGGGTTAACACTATCACTACTATCACAACTAGGTTAGGATCATGATTGCCACAAGATCACATCACAACCACACCCATAGTATGATAATCATCATCATCATCACTATATCATCCAGCCACCATACCACCATCAGTGACAATTTCATTATCATAGGGCTGGTACAAGCATTAAGGTTAGCTTTGAGGATAACAAAATTTGGTTTTACCGTCATCATTAAATAGCAGACAGCACAGTTTTCTAGCTACACCAAAACAAAAAGGAACATGTTGATTGTAGTAATTCTTTAAGCACTATAAATTGTTTGATTTGTGTACAAGCCAAGATCAGTAAGACAAAAAACAAACATCACTGCACTAAATGTATCACTGCACTAAATGTAAGGGTTTATATGAATTCATATAAACCCTTATATGAAGATCATGAAGCACTGAAAAACTGAAGAAAAGACTCCAAGTCAGATAAGAAGACTCATGCAACAAACTTTGTAAAAATGGGAAAAATCTGACCATTTAAAAGCTGCAGTCCTAACTAACACCCTTAACTGAACAATTTAGTGTATGTTTTATTTCATCTCTTTTCTTACTTACTGTATATTTACAAGATATGATGTTTGTAGATAATAGAATTCATAAGCGAAAAGAGAAAGGGCACGTGCACTATATAGATCTATAACTAATAACAATACTAATAGTGTGCCCTTTAACTTTCACAGTAGTAGTAAATTTAAAAGTACTTTTAATGAAGGAAAAAAGAGCTGGAGAGAGGGATATACATTATAGGTATACAATCATATATTACACCCCTCTCCAAGTAAGATTGTCAAATATGGAAGTTAAATGAAACAACACTCAGAGTAGAGTGTTTGTTAATATTGAGAAAGGTAGAACTGTTTGAGGTGCTTTTTAAAAAGCTGTTTTGTTGGTTTTGATCTAACTGATATCGATAAGAGTCTTAAGATATAACTGATCAATCCCAAGTTAGAGCAAAAATAATCAACTGAAAAATTTATATAGAATGAAGAAAATCGCCTCTCAAGTTTTGAGTGATCAGAAAAAATTCTGAGTCACTGACGGGAATCGAATCTGCAACCCTCTGATTATTGGTCAGATGCTCTACCCACTGAGCTACAGAAACTCACATGGGGAGCTGAGTTACAGGATAAGTTCTTGTCTATTCCCCGCTGGACACACGTCTTGCAACTGCTAGCTCAATATGCCCAATAGCCAATGCTATATATAATTATTATCAAATGGTTAGTGTAGAAGTTTCGCAACTTGGAGTTGTATATATAGAATGAAGGAAATCGCCTCTCAAGTTTTGAGTGATCTGAAAAAATTCTGAGTCACTGATGGGAATTGAACCCGCAACTCTCTGATTACCGGTCAGAGCATCTTTAATTCATTCTATATATACAACACCAAGTTGCAAAACTTCTACACTAATCATTTGAAAAATTTATGTTTTTCTGTGTAGTTCATTTACCTTATGATGTTGTCCATGGAGAAAGAAGTGAAAAGTGATCCAGAATGGGGAGTCATCTGGAGGATTTATGTGAAACAGGAAGCGATGAAGACAATATTCTATCAGTGACCAAATAGCCACTCCAACTGAGAACAACACGCAAAATGAGAAATAAACCAGAAGTGGGTGGTAAAGTTCATTGTTTACTTCCCTCAAGCCGAAACCTTCCCGAGCCAGTTCACGAAGTGCAACTGATGCAACAAACAGGACAATAGGTATCCAAATTAGAGGCACCATGTACCATGGGGTCTTTGAGAAGAACTCCACAAAGGAAGACTCAAAAAGCCGCAGCTTCCTATCAACAGGAGAGTGCACCCACGTCTTGTAATGATATCCAAGCTTACCAACTTGAGCTAGCATCGGTTTACTCCAGTCAACAAGATCCTGAAGAAAATAGGTAACAAGACAATTTAGCGAAGTATTAAACTAAACACCACATTTCTATCTATTTTTTTCTTCCAGATCAAAATTACATGGATCAGGTTTCATTTCAATGCATAATAGCTTTATACTTTTATAATACCAACAGTAAACTCAGCCTCAACAGACACATATGGCACATGATTAATCATTATCATCATCACATGATCACACATGACTATAAAATCCATTTTCCATATGTCAATCTGTTGAAATAAACCTTAACACATGCAGACAGTGTTTGACTCAAATAACTCGCACCTGCAGCAAGCTCTTGAACTTTAACAGTTTACTTGTCGCACAACTTGATTAACAAGTAACAACAATCAAAAGATATAATCAATAACAAAAGTTCTTGAGCAGACTAGGTGAGGTGAGAAACCTTCTGCCAGATTCTAAAACTGTATGAATGCTATTTCACCTCGAAATGCTTTACTGGTCTTGTCTTACAAGGGATCACATGATTAACTAGCATTACAATGTTATAAAAAATTTTGTAGCCATAATATTCAACATTATCACAACATATATAGATTATTACATCGCCACAATCATCATCCCTATCTCCATCAACACCTCACTAACCTCATCATCACAAATATTCTCATTGTAACTTTCATTGCCAGCATTGCTACAATCAACAACATCAATGATAATAGCATTGTCATTCTCACCTAGATTGAGCTACCATTATCATCTTCAAAAACATTATCATAACCATCATCAACACTATGATTGTTACACTCACTGTACACCACCATCATCATCAACATTATGGTCACAGTAACCATGATCATGACCATTTATAAACATTAATCAACACCCTACATTGACAGGGTTCCTGCAGCTGATCAGGACCTCTTAAATTTTATACTTTTTGATGCCAAAAATCGCAAAATTTAAGACCAACCCAACAAAGGCACGAAGCTTGAAAATCGTACCCAGGCTTTTTCAACTGACTTGCATGCTCAGTAGAAAAGAATAAAGAATTAAGACGCGTTGTTCATCCGATTGAGTGGCACAAAACTCAGTGAAAATCCCAAGAATATATAAAAAAATGACTGCTATTGGACAACTCTTTTCATTTCTTTTTCAAATTTAATGCCTTTTAAGACCTCAGGGATCAATTTCACCAAATTTAAGACCTTTTTAAGGCCTTAAATTTTCAACGACACTCATAATGACTTTTAATGCCCAGCTGGACCCCTGATTGAATGCTGGAAAAGCAGAAACAAAGTTTTAGTTAAACACAAAGATGAGTTAAACATCATAAAAATCCCTCAAAAACATAAACAAATTTATGTTGTTTGTTTCTAGATAATAAACAAGTATTATGATCTTAATTACTGAGTGTGAATCTGTTGAGGAGCTATTTGCCCAATGTCTTTCCTGGTACAGACCACCGAGGGCAAATATTTCATGGACAGACTAAGCAATCGAGGTTATTTAGATATATCTATTACATGGCTTCAGTTTTAGATCAGTAAAAGGAGAATAAGCAGCTATCTGTGCGCCCTCACATTAGCGAGAAATCAGTCCAATAACTTTGAATTCCTGTTCCTGTATGGGGAATTATTATTTTTGCCCAATCAGCACACAGAATAATTTGGTTATGGCTCTAGAAACTTGACTACAATGTGTTAAAATGTTTAATGTACAATCTGTAATGTGATACTATCAGAAACACAATTTAAACAAATATACACAGTCAATATTAAAATTTATAGCTGTTTTTATAGCAATAAGTGTGAAATAATCAATTGCAAAGGTTCTTTAAACCACAGAAACTGAAAATGTTGAGTAAAACTCTCGAGTATGACAGAAGAACTTTCAAACATCCCATTTGTTGACATTTGAAATCTGCAACAGAGATCTGATGAAATAAGGAGAATCAGATTTAATCTATAAAATCAGTAAAGACAGTGTAAACTTGGTTACGTCTTAAGTAAATATTCACTGTGAAAATTATTAATATTGTTTCTAATAAAAACAAAACAAAAAACTCTTTGAAAAAGGAAATAATGAGGTCAAGTTCCCAGCTGACCCCATAGCTAGCGACACAGATCTGTATTGTAGGTTATGGGTTCAAATTCTACATACATTAAGGAAAAATATTTTTTTCTCTTTCTGTTGCGTGGGTTTATGGAGTTCTTTGTTTATGCTGTAGATTAACGAAACTTGGATTGCTCCCATTTCCAGTGTAAGGTCTTACTTGAAGCTATATACTAAAGCACAATTAAGTTACACAATTTTTTGTATAAATTAGATTTAATTATAGCCATTATTACCTGAACTCAAACTAACAAAATGAACTGGTCAAGTTGGCTACACTAGTACTAAAACAGTATACATATGAGTGACAACTTGGGGCCAATGTTTTCTCATTTTGGGAGTTTTGTTTTACCAAATTACTCCCTAAACTTGTGTTTCAAAAAAGTTTTGGAAGCTCTTGCTAAAAGTCACCAAAATATTGACCCTTTTTAGAAGATATGTGGTTAAAATGATCAATCACTTTTAGTTAGCCTTTTAGCACAAACCCTTCATTGATACAGAACTCTATCAACTTCAGAAGCTACCCACCTCTCTATATCCATCCATAGCCAAATTGTTAATGTCTGTTTCGTCAAATTCTTTCTCATGTTCCTGGAGAAGAAAAACTTGTATTACAGTACACATTTGCATTTATTGGGCATTGTGTCTACAGAAATGCTGCAAAAGATCATTTTTTGGAATGCCCACCTCTTTTTTTCAAGATTCAAGATTTTTGTTGTGCATATAGTTAAGAATTATAAGAGTATATTAGAATTGACAGTTTTTAACTCCCTCTTGCAAATAGCTTCTAAAGGCTAGTCTAGTCAGGGGGAGTTTTTGGCAAAGAGAAAACTTTACAACAGTTTGGATTGATTGCAAAAAGTTTCTATTAGTAGTAATATTTTTCAAAGCATAGTGCTTGAAGGATTGCTTTTATTTAGAATTTGGATTATCTCTCAGCTTTTAATTATGTACCCAAACAGTGACACAAACCAAAATTTGAAAAATATTTTCCAAAACTGGTTTAAAACTCTGTATATTGAAAGTGCTTTTTGTAGATATTATTACAAAATAAAACAAAATTATAATAAACATCAATTTTTAATGATAATGTTTTAGGCAGGTGTTCAAAAGACTCTGATAACAAACCTCTGCCAGCTTTAGCTACAAACTAGTGGTTTGGTGTTTGTTGTGACCCAAACAAATGTAAAAACTTTTGTTTATTTGCTACAGTTTAACAATTTAAATATTAATTAATTAATGTAAGTACTAAACGTAAAAAACCCTATTGGCAGTCTAAAATGAAAATGATTTTAAAGGAAAACAATGCCAAGAATGTTTTGACAGATCCTGAAGATAACTGTCGAATGATTCCTTATCAGTAATTATTCTTATTTAAATTCCATCATAAAAAACTGACAGAAGTATTCATAACCTTTACCAACTGCAACAAAAGATAACAGTATGGCACATATTTAAACTCTAATAAAAAGCAGTGCTTTGGTACATCCAATGAAGGATGAAAGATAGCACTGAAACAATTAACAAACTTTAACCAATTTGCTTCTGATAAGGTTCAACAGAACACATGTGAACAAACTGTACATGCTTTTATCAAGGATTAAGAACTAAAATCCTGTCCAATCCTCTTGAACAGGATCAAACAAAATGATCAACACGAAAATAGTGATTGGCTCAGATATGAAATAAAATTTGGTTTTCAAAGTTTTGCTGGCAAGAAAAGCATTACTTGAAGATGGTAGCAAAATGCCATATAAAACTACCTAGAAGTCCCTATCAAGCTTATTTTTTTAAGTTCCTGACGAAAAGTAGAAGCCGTTAACATAATAATATTTTTTGAAAATAAAACATTTTCTCGCAGTTCCTGTTACATTTTTCAGACTTGAAACGTGTAATGATGACGTAGCATGAGGCATAACGCAGAGACAATCTTTTTTATCTCAAAAAATTCAATTCTAGCAACAATAGTCACATTGTTATAACTTTAATCAATGAATTATTCCCTTGAAACTGTTGGAAATAATGATTTTATGATATTTTTTAAGAGAAATGAAATTTTTAAAATAAAAACCACATAACTCACTGCTGCTAAATCGCAGATTACCAGTCCCTGACCTGCTCGGTCAAAATTTACATTCCAATCTTTTTTTTGGTTAAAAAAGCATACTTAGGTGTGGCAGTTTTCTTTGGTTATTTGAATTTTGAGTTCACAGATATCAATGACAACAGTTTTAATCCAAAAGGGTAAAATTAGGCTTGATAGGGACTTTAAGATATTGGACACTTGAATAACTATTTTCTTTGACAAGATCACTGGTCATGATCAATTATATTGGCCTCTTTGCTCTGCAATTCAACCACTTAACCTTTCAATATGATACAATTTATTACCATTCAAAAAACAATAATTTATACAAGCCCAAAAGACTGCTTAAAAAATTAATAACTTTATATTTTAAAGTGCTACTAGTCGAGTAAATCCAGGATCTAGTTTGCAAAACTGTGAAGTAAAGAGTGTTATGATGAACATGACTGTTGCCAAACCTTTGAGATCAAAAACATTGAAGTGTGTTTTTTCATGCTTAACAGTGGTGTTTCTTGTCTGCCATTAATCGAGAGCACATCACCTGTGTCAAGCTGGGTTGAACACAGACAACTCAACCTGTGCCACTCTCAAATTATCTGCAATGTGTACAGAGAGGGCAAAAGGGTATTATATTATTCTGGTGTGTTTTGCCTATTGTTAGCATTAGGTACATTTAATTTTGGTTGTCCCAAGTTGAGTCATTGATGCCGCTATGCAACTCTGTAATGGCAGATGGATTTTTTGCTTGGTTCATTAGGAAAATAAAGAGTTCCTACATAATTTATTATTCTGGAAGTGCTTTTAAGTTCTCCTTCTAATCTGTCGATTGGCAAAGAAAATGTTGAAAAAGATTCATGTTGGTTTTCGCACAAGTAGCACTTTAATCTTAAAAACATTGTTATAAATCAAATGTTTCCTTGGAGATACTAGCTCCTATTCAAGTAAATGCAGCATAATTCATTTTTTATTTTTATTTTTATGACATTTTGACTCAAGGAGTCACAGGCTCAAGGTCCCCTTCGAAGTCTGCTAACCGAGAAGTCGGAACGGTCCAACTGTTTGAAGCCCTTAGAACAAAGGCAGCACCTTCTCCTCAGTTATTTTAAGACCCTGAATGAAGGTCAGGCACTGGAAATCAAACCCAGTCCTCCTGCATGACAGACTGTTGACTTACTAACTGGGCTAACCAGGCAGCAGTAAAACAAAACCATTACTAACTTAGCGTTTCTACTTTGTTTAACTTTCAGTTACTTTTTGTCACAATAATAATTATAACAATGTTATTATCAATAAGCTCATAATAAATTATTTTATAGTACTTACATGTTTAATTTATAATCATGCTGAAATTAACAGCTCTTATACTTTTTGTGATATAACACACAAGGTAGGAAGCCATGATTAAACTTGTAAGTTTTCTAGTTAGCCCCCCTAACGTTGGTTTTGATGTTTTCTTTAGCATTGGCTCATCATAGTCTCAATCACAGACTTTACCACAAAAAGAAACAAGTATGCATGTGCCTGGCTCATTCGGTAAGAACTGTGACTGCCGAGCATGAGGTCCCGGCTTCAATCCCCACCCTTGTCGAAAATTGAACACTTAAAATCAATAATTTACAAATTTTTATGCTGTTTATATGTTATTAATTTTTTTATGAAATCACCTCCATAGCATATAACTCATAAAAACCAAGTCAATCGGAAATAAGAAAAGGGGATCACAGAAAAAAAGAACACTGAAGATCAAAACTATAAGTATCTAAAAATAATTATGAACATTAAAGCAAGGGTCCTAGTTTGTAAAAGGCAGTATTCACTGACATAAATCAGAACTATTGTTTGCTCTGATGAGTTGATGTGTTAAAAATTTTTTATGGTTTTACTGTAATATATGTCAATTTTAAAATTAATATGCTGGTGTGATAAATATTCTCATTTATAAAGCTTTAATTCAAACTTTGTTACAAAAATTACTGCCGACAGAACAAGCATAACTAACAAAAATTAAAGGTAGCTTTTTGTAGAGATGAAACTTCTGGGCTTTGAAATGCAATTAAAAAAACAAGCATCTTAATATTAAATTAACTAATGAACCAGGGCTTAGCTGGAAACAAATACATGTATTTAAACACCCGCTAACACTTTTGAGTTGTCCTATACATTGGTAGTAATCAATTTTATCTGATGCTGGATAAATAAATTAGATACATCTAGAACTTTGTTCCAAGAAAACAATGCATGTACTCTCTTGAAATAACAGGGACTTGGCGAACAAATGAAAGTGGCAAGTTTCCATACTAATAATTTTTAAATAATAATTTTAAAAAATACTTGTTTTGGTCCTTCAACATACACAGTAAATTTTTTTCTCAATTCAACAGCTTTGAGAAAATGAAACTGCATTTTGTATAAGGAGATAAACTTTAAACAGAAATTCAACGCAAAAATGTTCTTAAAATAAAAACAAATTAATTTGTGTAACAAAATACTAAAATTTAAAAAAATTAAAAAGTGTACAGAGTTTCTGCAATAGCTAATGCAATTATCACATCAAAAAGGTCTATGTTAACTTGTGTTTCTAAACTGAAACATCATTTATCAAAAAAAGAATTTTTTTTAAGTATTGAAAAATGATTATTGCAAATTAAATTAATTCATTGTGCATGCATATTTCTGGGAAAATATCTTCCTGAAGTTTACAGTGTCAGATTAATAATGCCATAGCTCTGAGCCTTAACTTGTCCTCCAAACAAAACAAATGACTTAACTTCAACACTTTTAAACAAACTGTATGTTTAAAGATGCTCTTCTCTTTGGTAATTCAACAGAACTTTTCTATCTGCTGCAGTTTGATGACTTTTGAATTTCCTTTATCATTGATGAGGGTTGAACACGAATAAAATGTACCTCAAAAAATTATAAAATATTTATTGGCTTTTATCTAAATCCTTTCATTGTTACATAACAATAATTTTTCCCCTTGTTCTTCCAACAGTGTATGAGAAATGCAAATTTCTTGCAGGTGGGTTTTTGTAAGGATTCCAACAAACATATTTGCTCCCCTGGCTTTCAGAACAGTCATAAACTTACTTGCCAGTATTTAAATACAAATAAACCATTATATCTAACCCTGATTCTAAAAATTGTTGGAGATAGAGAAAAACAATTATCTAAATCCCTAATTGCAACCCCGAAGCAAAAAGCAACAAGTTAGAAAAAAACAAACTAACATAAAATAATACAATTTTGTCACCTTTCCTGCATAACATTAGAGGAAAATGCTTTTTGCCCTCAGTTTCTACTCAAAGCTTTTGAGTAACGAAAGCCAAGAACATGAAAATTACTTTCACGTTTCATATCTGAGAAATGCTCTTGAGACAAAACTATAGGTGTGAAAATTACTGTTTGATTCGTAAGAAGGACTAAGGTTGCTCCACATATTCATGTTTCTTACGAGGGAAACGAACTTTGAACGTTATATCGAATTACGAATACGATGTCTATCTATCGTCGCCTTTTGAATTCATGCAAGAATTCAAATGAGTGAAGAAAACAAGAAGTGGTTTACAAAGCTTGCTACGAAACTATCCTTTTAGACGCAGTTATCAGACATTTCTTTAAAATACAAAGAGCTAATTGAATCTAAAGAAGGACTGGACAGCAACTTGACTTCAGTTTCCATGGTTGTTCGACCATTCATCGCTTGTGGTATGTGTTCGGTACTTCAACAGGAGAACAGCTAGTCCGATATGATTCTATCGTCGACTCAAGGTTTGACAGACAAATTTAATTTGAAAATATCGTTTTTTCTGTTGAACAATTCAATTACCTTCTGTGTGTAGGGCAACTATTGCCATAAATTCCTAAAATACTACGATTGTGCAGCGAACCATAACATATATATAAAAAACTACGAGTTGTTTTCAAATCAATAAATACACAACAACTGCTAACTAAATTTTATAAAACTTACTTCGAGTTTGACTTTGCCGATGTGATACTTCCTTAGCCAACCATACGCGATCTTGCTGTGCTTGTGAGGTGATTTTAGTTTCATAAGCCTCGTCACATCTTGACCCAAACTCTCGACTAAAATGTCTTTTCCTCCTGGGTGTCTTTCGAGAAAATTTGTAATGTCGTAGACATTTCCAGCGTGTATTATCCAAGCATCGTCTTCGTTTTGGTGGAGGAGAATTTCTTCGCGGGTAAACAAAGATGTCCCGTTATCTCTCCCACCCACCCCTCCTGCGCTCGCCATTATGCAACCCGGTGATCGTGAAAAGTGACACGAGTGCGTTCAAGGCTCCCAAAATAAGCCGACCAAAAGGCACCCATGCTTTAGATGCCCAGACAAGTACAAACATTTGGTCCCTCGCCCCATTCCTTCTTTTTAGAGCAAAGCTTTAGTTTTAAAAAGTCTAAAAAGTTTTTTTTTTAATTACAAATAAGTTTTGAGATTAGAATTGGTTTATGGTAAATACGTTACCGCTACAAACAAAAGTTAGAGTTAAAATTGCTACTCGAAGATTTTCAAGATTCAGTCCATTTCTCTGTTCGAGCGGAAGTGTCAGCGGAAGTGGGATTGGTTTCTGGTCAGCGGTGTCTCCCAAAAGTTGCCAACGAGTTTCATCATCTTGATGAACTTGAGGAGTCTTCTGGCATCTAGTAGACGAATTTTACCGTTTCATAAATCCATTATCCAAAACATTCAAAAGTGTTTCTTGTGCTCAAATCGCGGAATGGATCCGTCGCTGACAGCAACGCAATTGCGGCAAATGTTCATTGATTTCTTTGTGAAGAAATATGACCATTTATATGTACATTCGTCTTCAACTATTCCTCACGACGACCCTACCCTTCTGTTCGCAAATGCCGGTATGAATCAGGTAAAATTTAAAGGTTTTTTCCTTTGTGAGATAGTTTATATCGGTTGATAGCTTGTGCGTGTTAATTGTGTGCGGAAGATATTTTTCACGCGTATTTAATGGTAAGTACTATATATTCAAATCTTTATAAATACTCCATGGCAAAAGTTTTCGTCGACAGTAGCTATAGAACACGTGGTTATAATCAAAATATTTATAGTTAATCACGATATATGGTTATGTCTTGCAATGATAGTATTTGTGTTGACACTAGCTTGTGTCTTCTCCTCTGTTTATTTTTCAAGCTGCGAAAGCTTTTTTAAAATTAATGCCAGGAAATGAACCGGAAATTGCTGCAACTTTGCGACAAATTGTGCTTTAAGTATCTTTGTTTATATTTGTTAGACATTGAATTTTAAGTTGTGTTAAAACAGAAATTCTGGTTATTCAAAAAGAATCGAAAACTTAAAGTTATGGAATGATATTAGAAATATATACGATCAAAGGTTCTCATATAGTGTAGTGGTTTTTGAGAGAAAACACTCGAGTACCCTAAAAGCTCAAAACGAGAATGAACACTACAACACGAAAAGCAATGGCTTCATTTATTGGTATATTTCTTTAACTAAAACTGGAACTTGTGAAACTGCTGATACAATAACCCGAGAAAGAAGAGCATTGTTCACAACCAGAACCAACTTTACCATGTAACTAGTTTAAAGAAAATCTAAATGCAGGTTTATGGGCAATATTTTGAGTAGAAGTGCTACTCTCGGCTTAACAAAGAGTAGCACAGCTACTTGAAATTTTGCCAATGAACCTGCCCCAAATGATGTTTTGTAATAGCCGTGCATTCAGATTTTCTCTATACACACTGAGAGTGAAATCTGTTACTTGCATCTCTAAACAAGAGATCCAATATCCATTTATCTTGCGTAGTGTAGTCCTTTGTATTCAAAACACTTTAGTTTAAAGACCTCTATGACAGGCCAGTTATTAAGATCTAGTTTTTAAAATGTTGTGGTTAACTTAACTTTTTTCTTCCATTTATCCCTTTTTTCTGTGAGGGACCCCCTACTGGAGGCAGGCCTCTGTGGGCAGTCCTTTCTTATGACAAAATGAGCAAATTAACAAATTTGAAAAATGATACACATCTGGCCTTGGCTCTTTTACAAGACCTCAGGCATAGTTTATCTCAAAACTGACCTGGATGGCAAGTTACATTTTAACTGCCAGCCCCT
>JAOBAT010083529.1:0-24104 GCA_026413305.1 Hydrozoanthus tunicans
GGGACAATTGGGGGACGGGTTTGTAACGAGGAATCTTTACAATCAACTCGCTTATCAGGCTCATCGAAACTCTCGTTGTGTTTGATTAACACTCTACTTTCTCTACAATGTACAACTTATTTTTGGAGACCTTGAATATCTGTGTACTTTCGCTTTCACTTGTGTGACCATATATGATCATTTAGAAAAGAAAAGCTACCAATATGTTTAGTTTCGAAACCTTTTCCTTAAATATAGTTTTACCTAAAACTGTGTATACGTATTTTGATACACCGAGAACACTGTTTCTTTGGGCTAGGAATGGATTAACAAGAGCATAGTAAAAATGGTGATTATCCTTTCCTAACGATCAGAGAGAAGAAATCTATCTCGGTAAAAGTTAATTGCCTTCGGGAAAAAATTGAAGCAGTCGAGAATTCTAAAAGGCTCGCTCTTAGTGCTTCTACAAAAAAAGTTGTTCAAAAGATCGAAAAAAAACCCACACAACTTAAAAGCAATATTCTTTCCGGACGACGGCTCCAAAAAATACTCCTAAAAAGGAAAAGTTCATATTTCATGTTTTAAGCTCCGGAATATTACAACAAAAAATATATCAACTGAGCAAGTTGATAAGGCCTTGAAAGTGTGTCTAGCGTCGTTTTTCAAGTTGCAAAGTGAAATTGAAAACGCCTGGTGCGCACTACCCGGCGTCCCTCGTATGGGAGTGTGTAGCTTGAATGATGTCGTTACTGATAGGTTCGAAACCAGTGAAGCAAGCTGACCATTCCGCTAGATATTTGCTATTATGACTGTGATCAAGATATCGGCTTTTTCCCTGAGAATAATTGATTCAGGGGCCACGCAGAAAGTTCTAAAGTTATGCGTAAAAAAGTTAGCCGGCTTGAGTACAAGGGTGAACTGATTTTGCCATCATAATTACATGTTTTGATCCCGACATAAGAATTAAATGAAGACAGTTTTTTTTTCCACTTCTGTTCAGCAAAACCAAGTCACAGTGCGAACTCGCATATTTAATCATGCTACGTAAGTTATATAAACACTTTGGTCCAAGCTGTCACACATGTCGAAACCGGAAAAAATGGTTTCTTTCGACATTTTAGAAATTTAATTCCTAAGATAGCTTGGGGCATCTAAATGATTTTCTTTATATTTTCAAATAACCACCTTTACATGTTTAGTCAGAAAAAGTCGATTTACTGGTTTTAAATCATCGTGACTCAATATAAACACGAATGTTAGTGGATTATTTGCATTACAGCAGAATAACTTAGCAAGTTACACAGGAAACAAACAATAAAAATCAAAAATATTCCTTACTCCTTCTTCTTGCTCTTGCGCAGGATCTAAGCACTCTAAGGCGCAGATGTGGCCCATTAACTTGTTGTTGGGCAGTTCATCTAGTGAATACTCCGTCTCTCCCATCAAGCAGTTTGACTTCTCGTCGTAAGCTTCAAACTGAAGAACTGACTCGCGGATATTAGCGGCAGCAATACCGTAGGCTTCTAGTTTTTGATTAAACTGTGGATTAAAGTTTCTCTTCACAACTCGTGTTTTGTCGTGCCACAGTTGTTTTCCCTTGCATACGAGTGCTACTGCCACTGCAGTGTCGGGCAGTTCATCTCTGTTTAGCTTGGTCACGCGTTTAACATTGATACTCAATAGTTTCTGGGCCAAATCGTAGTAAACAGAAAACTCCATCTTCCCTACCTTAGTTGGTAGTTTTTCATGAACAGCTATTTTTCTGCGTTGTCTAGGAGTGAGATTGTCGTAATAGACGGGCATGATGTCTTCCAATTGGATTGTAGAAGAACTTCGTCTCGACCGAGTTGCGGGTGGGGAGAGGGACCCTTGTACGAGTGTGACATGATCTGATCGCGGTAACAACCCTGGTTTGTACTCATTTGTCGCAAATTTAGACGGGTCTGAGTTGGCGCGGATATTCCTAAGCGGCTGTTGAACTGGCACAGTTACCAACGAGCCTGGGATCTCGAAGTTCGGAATGCCTGTCGGGATAATGGTTTTTGAGCGAGCCGAATTCCTCAGGTCCGCTCTACCGGGAGTCTTTTCCTCCTGTTGCTGCTGCAAGCTGGCGCGAGAGCGAAATTTTCTTACAATGAAGTAAATCACCAAGATCAGAAGGGCTCCTCCCAGGAAGAAGAAAACGCCGTCTAAAACTATAAGTTAAAAAAAAGTACTGAAACCAAGGCAAGAAAATTGTTGTTCTTGTACACGGTGAACATTTATTCCGCGAAATCATAATAAAGTCATATTTAACTTCCGCTCAAGGAAAAGTGGTATTCAGTTGTATTTCATACCTTTGCTGTTAACTTTGCTCATATTTTCTGTTGTGTAACTCAGTGTTTAAGAATTGGCCGCACTAGTGTTCGTAAGCCTTGAGGTGGTTCAGGCAAGCAGAGAGCCTGTGATGGGTGTTTGTGAGCAGCTGTTCCCATGCTCAATGCGCACCCGGCCGGCCCAAGCTTAGCTGTCAGCTGTGCTCAAATGCCAGTGTTTCTTAAAATCTCGTGAACACGAAAAAACTTGTGCCCTTATTATGTTTTGTTATCCGCCAACCAATGAGGACCAAGATATTTATATTGGCCCTTCCAAAATTATTCAAGTGTGAACCAACTTTAGTGCATGACGTGACATACTGTGACTAGATTGTTTATGTGGTTATAGCCCATAGGCGATGAAAACAACTTGATAAGATCGTTTTTACAATTGCCCAAAAGTTTGTACAATTTTCCATACAAGCAATAAGATATAATAAATATTGTACTTGAAAAGATGTTGGTTAGAGAACAATTCAATCAAACATGACAGATTATGAAGCTTTTATTCTGAATCTTACGCAACAGTTGTGTCATAGTGGAATGCACTTTCGAACTCCTTATTAGCTAAACAACAACTCAAAAGTAAAATTATTTATTTACTGCACCATTTCTGTTAACATCCCAACCAAATACTAAAGCTTCCTTAATATAGGTATATCGATGTTAAAAAAACAATCTGAAATTTCTTTAATTTTGGAAAGAGCGCCATTGATGGCAAACAAAGCTCGAGGGGATTTTAATCTTTTGCTCAAATCAAGCGATTTGCTGCGTTGATGAGACTCGAATATTGTGATTGTTTCGCCGTCACTTAACTGTTCCTTATAGCTAGGAATCAAGCCTGTAACAGTAAAATGTTGGAAGTGAAAATCAATATTGTAGTTGCTGCTATAAGTCACTATACAAGAGCTTGTTACCCCGTGGGAGGTAGGGGGGACGGGGGGAAAGGGGGGAGGGGGGCTGGAGGGTATGAATGACCGTCTGAAAAGTTAAACCAAGAGCCAAGGTGTTTTCAGGGTTGAACTGCTTGCAGTCCCATTGTTAGTAAACGTGCGTCTGAACAAGAAGTTAAAGTCCCTATCAAGCTTATTTTTTTAAGTTCCAGATATGAAAAGTAGAACCATTTAATAATGATAATCTTTGAAAATAAAACCTTTCTAGCCTTTCTTGTTACATTTTTTAGACTTGAAGCATACAATGATGACGTAGAAGGAGGCATATGACGTAGCACGAGGTAAGAAGCAGAGACAATCTTCTTATCTCAAAAAGTTCAATTCTGGCTGCAATAAACACATTGTTATAACTTTAATAAATGAATTATTCCCTTGAAACTGTTCAAAATAAAAATTTTATGACCTTTTTAAACAGAAACGAGTATTTTTAAAAAAAAACCACACAACGCACTGCTGCTACGTCAATCATCAGGTAAGCAGTCTCCGGCCTGATCGGTCCAATCTTTTTTCGAATGAAAAAGCATACTTAAACGTTGAAATTTTCTTTGGTTATTCGAATTTTGAGTTCACAAACGACAACAGTTTTACTCCAAAAAGTAAGAAAAATAAGCTTGATAGGGACTTTAAGACAACTAGCTAGTCAGTTTGGCGAACGTCCTATTACGCACCTTAATTTGCTGCATTAAACGCTCGGGGCAACACGAGGGGGACTACCTAGCGCCAACCTGCTTGCTATCTTTGGAAAAGTGTCGATTTTCAATTTGCCATATTTTAGGGTAATTTTTAAACCGTGAGGTAGTTTTAAGGAGAAGAATTTTTATGCCTTGGTACTTTTTGAGGAATTTTCCGACGGACATACCTACTCTTTTAACCCCAAACTCAAATTAAGTATCCAAGGTTGAAAGTTAGCAAGTGAGTGAGTAAGTATATATGTGAGTGAGTGAGTCAATGATGAAACGAGTAACAAGTAAGTAAGTAAGTGAATGATCATGAGTAAGTGAGTGAGTGAGTAAGTGAGTGAATGAGTAAGTGAGTGAATGAGTAAGCGAGCGATTGAGTGAATGATGGAATGGATAAGTATGTGAATAAGTGCAGTGAGTGAGTAATGGAGTGAGTGAATGAGTGAATAATGAAGTAAATAAGTGAGTGAATGAGTAAGTACTGAACTGAAGTAATTAATTCACTTGACTAATTCCTCAACTCGTAGTTTGAAGATGGCAACCGAGCGCGTTTTATCCATGATTATTTTATGTTTCAAAGCTTGACAACCCTCATTTTAAGTTTTAGCTATTGAAGCTCTGTGTTTTTGCTTTAAGCAATTCAACCTGCGTAATAAACTCAGACTGGTTTAAACTAGTCAGTGTACTAAAATATTTGTGCTTTTAAAATGTTTTTATACCACTAGCGGCATTTACCACCGTGCGGTTTGTTGAAAAATTTTGCATTCAATCGTATTATAGCCTCGTGCGTAACGAGATTTTTTCTGTTTTTATTGGCTTTCGTCGGATGAAAAAATTGTATCATTGTGTGAAGTTTGACAATTTGGTTGGCTTTTTAAACTCAACCACTAAAAACATGTTCAAAATAAAAATATATAGAGAAAAGGAGGACGAGTTTGCGAAAGACCCTTCTGGCTTTGTTCAGCCATTTTCTCCCAGAAATTTATTCTCGCCAAACTCGCCGAGCATCTATATACGGGTCATCACTCAGCCTTGGAATCACTCAAACCTATAATGGAAGTTGGAAACTAGACTGTTTTGGCTAAATTGACGCGTCTGAAAAATCTTTTTTGATCAAGAGGTTCAAGGAGTTAAAGAGGAAATTGAAAAATAAAGTCAAGGTGAATAGAAGTGTATCAGTCAAAATCTTTACTTTATTTGCATAAACCAATTAGTTTGCTCTTTTGGCCTCCTTTCCTTGAATCTCAAGATCCCAGAAAGTTCGTGCTTATATATCAGTCTTCATTTCCGTCGTGTCTTTTGCTCCTTCGTTCCGTTTATAGATGCTCTCTTTTCGATTTCTGTGCCTGTAAAAATTGATAAGCCCTTTCTGACTCATCATTTAATCTTTATTTTTTAAAGGCTACCAATCTAGAGAGGCCCCTATGGCCACTATAGGTGGTTTTCTCTTAAACTCTGTCAATTTTAGCAATAATCTTTAATCCTATATCAATTGATATACTCATTTTGTTGTTGTCTGCATGCATTCCGACCGACTGACAATTGGTCTTTTTTTCTGCCCCAACCAGTCGGCTCCGTGGCCTGTGATCTTCGGAAAAACTGAACAGAGCTGCTCCAAAATCCGAACAGAAATGAAGTTTATCATGTTTTTGTCCCTCGGGTTTGTAAACCGAGTTTAGTTGTTGCAGACCGGATTTGGAACAAAGGACAGCTCGACAGTAAATAGTCTCTCTCCAAAGACTGCTTGCTATTAAAAAGCCTGGCCAATAGCGTATGTGTTAGTACTAGACACAAAGGCAATGCATTTGTTTGCATTAGAACAAAATTAATTGTAAATAATAGATAAGCAATATTTCGACTCGATTTGCAGAAGTACGTCATTAACTTGACAAGGCCAAAAATAAAGAGACAACTACAAAAGCATAGAACGGTCTTTACGTCTGTTGTAGCTTCCTTTACGTCAAAAAAAACAAACTTTACGAAACACAACTTTGAAAGTGAAAGTTAGTCCCATTTTGTTGTTGTGGCCTTTGCTGTCTCCGGTACCCATCCATTAATTACCTCCCTCTAAATAAAACCTGAACTGCTGCTTTTTCAGCTTCGGAATTCAGCAATGAAAAAATACGCGACATGAATGGAAACAATCACCCACAAGCCCTCGGGGTCAATTGGCTCGGAGGAATTTTAAAAAGTCAAACAGGAACTTTTACAAAGCTGCCTTGTTCAAAAAATATTGTTGGATTCAGACTAAGTATATAGGGCCTAGGTGCGGCTAGATATTTTGAAAATATTTTTTTAATTTTCTTATGCAGAACTTGTTTTGCTCTGTTCACAACTACTAAGATTAACTGAATGCCGCCAGCAAACGCAGGCTGAACATGAACTGTTACCGCCAGGTCGTCAACAAACAAGGCAAAGAAGACTGAAGTGACTAATATATTTAGTCCTGATTTAATTTTTTAATTCCCTAGAAATTGAAAGGCACGTGGTGCAAATATGGCTTTTGATAAATAATAACAATCTCGTGAGAGTTACACTTCACTGCACATTTCTAAACTGATATTCTATCTGTTTTTAGTAAATCGCTCAGTTAAATCATATCAGCCACTTTAGCTATAATTTGAACGGATGTGATATTTTTAATCCCACATTAAACCCAAATGGTTGAAATCTTTACTCCGGATTTAAGTAACCGGGACGAAATGTTCCCTTGCGTCTCTTAATCGAGAGACTCGGTGCTTGAATATTTGATTGAAAAACCATTTGGGTTTCAACGATCGAAACAAGTTTGATTTTTTCCCTTTGTTACTCTGTTTCTAGAAGTGTTTTCCCAATGCCAAACCTTCCATTTATCATTAGAGAGGCTAAATGAAATTTATATATATGTGTGTGTATTTTAGAATGAAAGAGGGTTCACTTGCTTTACGAGTTTGTCAAGTTTGTTGGCTCGTAGCTCGGACAAAGGCATGAAAACCTCCCCGATAACATATACATTGTCCTGCACATGGTCAAAATCCAGAACTACAAAGTGGACTGTACATTCGCGCAACTTGTTGTGGACGAACCCAGGAACAATAAATGTCTCATTAAAAATAGGATTGTTGGTTCTCGCTACTTTCCTCGACCACTGCCAGCTCAGCATCTCGGGCAAGATTCGCATCTTGACACTGCAGTTGGGCAGGCGAAGAAAGCTCTCATCCGGAGTTGGGATATTGGTGACTTGCAGTACAGTAATATGCAGTTCGCGCAACGCCGTGTCAAAAAACAAGGAGAACTCAAGTTTAGTTGACTCATGTTCGGCCTCTCCTTTCTTTTTGCGCAGAAAATGTTCGGGACTGTGATGAATGAGGAGGTCTGAAGTTCCTACAATTCCCGCGGGAAGACTAAGGCGCTTGGAGAGTTTAGTCTTCTTTTTCGCCTGTGTAGGTTTGTCGCTAGTTGGCTCCTGACCCGAACTGTCTCCTGACACGGAGGACGTGGACGAACGATCATCACCATCCTCAGCAATTGGCTCGATAGTGGCACCTTTGTACGCTCGACTAACACCAAAAATTTCTCCTTCAAATGCAGAGCCATCTTGCGCATCAGTTCCCGCGGTCGCCGGGTAGCCCTCGCTTGCTGTCTTCTTGTTTAGTTTAAACACGTTCGGTTGAACTTGCATTGGCACGGTGTAATTTGGCGGGAAAGATGACGCTGGAGCGGTGTAATACTCGATTGTAGCCCTTCTCGAGTCCTTGGGACGGCCATTTTGAGAAGGCTCCAGTCGATAAGACTTTGCTCTCTTTCTAACCAAACAGTAGTAGGCAATACAAACCGCCAATCCACCGGACAGAAAGCCAAGAACAGTTCCAAGAACAATTCCGAGCGTGCTGGCATCCTAGAAAGATTTACAACCGAAAAGAAATCGTAAATATTTTGTTTTGACAAACATTTGATGCGAAGTGTCGATGAGATGGGACAAGTTAAATCATCCGATTAAAACAAAATAAAATGAACTTCTGCAGTTTTTAAAACAATCTCTCACGAAAGAGCACTCTCCTAATGAGAACTTACCGCCGACATTGTTTTTCCTGTGCGAAGAAAGCGCGCTAAGAACCGTTAGGAAACTCTAAACCAGACTAATCTTAGCTGGTAATCTTAGCACAAGCTCCGCTTGAAAGCGGGTCAAATTCCTCGGAAGCCCACGAATCATACCTGGAGGGTGTTTGATTACGCACTGTTTTAAGCTTAGCACATTTGATTTATGGAAATGAGGGATCAGAACAATACTAATCTCTCAACTGCTCTTGTTCTCATTGAATGCACAGATAACTATTTGCAAATTAATTCGTTTTTTATAAACCTTGCAGTATTTCTGTAGAGACATTCGCCTGCGCTATTGTTAGAAGATGAATGGGAGATTTAAACTTTAAACTATTGTTTTGCCATTGAAATCCGCTTTTTCGTGAAAATACCGAGTTCATATGAATTATTGAGGCATAATATTAGAATAGATGCCAGCGCTTCACAGATCACTGACTTCGCTTTGTCAATATCGTGACTGATATGTAGAACTGATAAAGGACTCGAATCCAAATTGAACTTAATTCGGCTCAAATCACTGAACGATTCAGCAACACGGAGTTCACGACAAGATTTAAAACAAGTCTTTTTCTTCTTTAGAATCAGCGAATGTCGCATTTTTTCCCTTAGAACTGAACCGTATATACTTCAGTGATTAAACATACCAAGTTGCTAATTTAATAAAATGCTTGAACTAAAATATGTCTTACCATTTATATTTCAGTGTTTGGATGAGCTTAAAACAATACGCTGACGGTATTTGATTCGAAATTTAGTGTGGGCATGAAAGTTTCATGCAGCCGACAGACAGATCGGCATACAGAACTATTACTTAAATATAAACTGATGTTTCTCTTTAATTTCCTGAGAAACTTATGCCAAAGTATTATACTAGATATAACCCCACTACCAACCTCCCCATTAAAGAAATTAAAGAGCGTCTTTAGCAAGAGTTGTTGTGAAAAGGTCCTAGTGCGGACAAAATAGTTCAACTGATAGTTCAGTCGCACGGTGTTCCTTAGTTCTATGTTGTACACTTGTCGTGCAGTAAATAAATGATCGGATTATGCGATTTGTTAAATGGTTGGCATAATAATTATTTAGCCAACGCCTTCTAAACTCGATAAACTTTTCTGCTTGTTTCCTTCAAGCAGCTGTGTTTTTTATCACCATGTAGTTCTTTTACTAATTCTTCGCCTCGCAAGCGTCAGACTGAGCTGAGAGAGTTACGTTAAAGAAATCAGATTGAGGCAGCGTGGCTCAGTGGTTAGGGTGCCGGATTTGCTTGCGGTTGTCCCGGGTTCAAATCCCACTCTGGCCACTGACAGGATTTGGCTTCGGTAATCCGAGAGTTAAATAATAGCCGAGTGGTCTGCCTCCGACCAGTTTGGATTTTTAACTGTAGTCGTATTTGTTTAAACGTGGCCCCAATTAGCTACATCAACTGGCTAAATACTTTGACACGTAAATAAAGTTTATTATTATTGTTATTATACTTTTCGACTAGTAGTCAGTGTATGCAGACCGACGCCTTCTTATTTCGCTTCTTCTTTAACATTTGATATTCAATGGTATTCAACCGGTCGGGATTTTTTTTTTTCGGACTAATATTTTATTTTCTTCACTCTCGCACTTGTATCAGTTTGTTGATGAGTATATGGGCGCCTCGGTCGGGGTTCTGTTTTGGGAATCTATTTTATATATACTCATTTTTTATCATTATATTTTTCTATTTCATGTATACTCATATCAGTTTATCAATATGTGTAAGGCTGTATCCACTCACACGATCATTTCGGCATGTTGCATTCACTGTTAAAAAATCCTTTTGAAACTGATGACATGTCCAAAAGCCTGAACCATTCCACAGCATATATGATATTTAACTGGTCGGGGATTAACTTTTTGGCTAATATTGCATCTTCTTCATACTTATACTTACTATATCAGTTTGTTTTAAGCATGCGCGGTAACTCGGTTGGGTTCTGGTTTGGGAATTATATGTTGTTTATATTCTTATTTTGCTTGTTTTAAGATATGTGGAACTGTTTCATTTTTTATTGAGAGCCGAGACTCGGGACTATGCAATTTTTCGGTTTTTACACACTAAGAATTCAAATTTCTTCTTTGTATCCTGCGTCCTTGTCTAACGGCTACTGGAATAAAGCGAGAAAAGAGTTTCAAGGCTCTAGCCTAGCTGCCGGATGGGTTGTTCAAAAGCTGGTCTTAGTTAAGCCAAAATTCAAGCCGTATTTTCTTATCCAAGGAATAGTTTGCGTTTCCAATAAAATACTGGTTAGGTTTTTTATGGAAGATCCTTGTCATTTCCATAATAGCATCTCAAATCAGTCTCTGTTAGGTTGGAAACAAAAACGTAGGGCTAAAAGTTTAACCGCTTAGGTTGGTGCTAATCAGCCTTTGAACAACCGCGCCCTGAAAAGTTTTTGTTTGGTAACCGAAACCAAAGGCTTTTTATGTTATCCTTATTAATGCAACTCAATAATCCATTAGATACAAATTTAGATATAAATGGCAGAACACAACAAACCTCTGGTTGGAGAGAGACTTGCAGCGGTTTTTAAGGCAGTATTTATGAATATATTAAAGCGGAATATCAGACTGCTGGTTAGGTTTCGTTGAATAAAATTATTCTGCATACTACTATACTCCCGGCGAACTAACTCGATGAAATCGATGGTCGAAAACTGATTGAATATATCGATAACAGTCAATGATCAAAAATTGTCTTCGAATGTTATCGGTAGATCGATCGCCAGTCGAATATCACACAGAAATTCCTGAACTGTATCATCGATAGGCATCGACTGCTTGGAACCTTCCCAGGCCCAGAATAAACATGTTCTTTTTCGGAAATATATCGATGAATATCACAAAGTTTTCAGTCGTCGATAGATGATCGAATGGTCGATATCAGTCGATTATTTAGCTACGATTGATATCGACTTCTCATCGATTATCGACTTCATCGACTTAGTACACCGGGTATTTGTAAAAGAAAAATGAAATGTTAAATAAAGCTGGCGATAGTTTTAAAACTACGTTAGTATGTCTCAATCGTTTTTAAGCTGTATTCTTTTAAGGTTTAAAATTGTTCAAAGAAAACATTTTATACACTAAAGTATACTAAGCCGTTTAGCCGGAAGCTCAGACACTTCCTCCTATCTATATTTAGAAAGAACCAAATGGTTTTGCAAACGGGACGTAAATGTATGCTTCTAATAGCAAGAGAAACTCAGCCAAAACTGGAATCAGCCTTCAGTGAGTTAACCTGCTTTATTTGTAGGCGTTTACCCTCGATTCAGACGTCTTTACAACTTATCTTTATAACTCAGTCACTGAATGTGTTCACATATCAGTCAAACAACCAAAAAAACGAACAAACGCTTAGTGTTTCGGTCACCGTCTGTCATCCGAGTCCTCAACGAACGGTTTATTTGAGGTTTGAATGATTAGCTTGAAAGTTGCTGGACAATAAATTATTCCAGAAACATAGATTCAGTGTTTTCTCTGTGTATGACACAACTTGATACTAAATATAAAAAAACAGCCGTTGTACCAAGCTTCGGCCTGTGACGAAAAACAAATTCCAAATAAGCGCGGCCGACGCCACACACAGTAAATCAATCTCGCTTACGTGTACAATTTGAGTTAATTTTAACCTTTATACTGCAGTGAAGCAAATCACAACGAACAAACTTATACGAAGTATTCCCTGTTTTTATTTTTTAAGTGCGATTACTTCTTCAAGCAAAGAAATCCAAATTGTCCTGTATTTTTTAACATGCAAAGCTTGATAACCGACTCAGTAACTTCCTGTTTATAGTTGGTCATAAATTAAACCCGACTTGAAATAACCTGGCACTGTTAAAAGCTTGTTTGGTGAGTTCTTGAGCTTTTGTTGGTTGTAAGATCATGACTGTTTCTATCAACGTCGTTTTTGGTTGAGCAAAGCAACATCAGTGAATCCATTACGTATGCTGTTAATGTTGGCTCCTGATTGGATTAGATACTGGGCGCAGTCAAACTCGCCTTCAGCCACAGCGACACCAAGAGGCGAGACTCCATTCGAATCGTACACATTAATATCGGCACCTTTTTGTACGAGAAGTTTAACACAATCCAAGTTACCTGCCGACGCTGCGCGGTGTAGAGGGAGCATTCCGTCGACTCCAGCCTCGTTCAGCTTCACGTGGTCTTTCTCGACAAGACTCTGAACTGTCGCCACATCATTGTGTAATACTGCCCAGTTTAAAAGAATTTCCGAGTCTAAAGAAGCACTCCTTTTCTTACGTAATTGTGGCCGTCCATTTCTTCCCTTCTTTTGTTCTTTTTCAAATCTGAGTAGATCTACTTGCGTATCGTCCATCACTTTTATAGCCTGTTCACAGCTGTGCACGTAATTCTTTTGAGACCTCTAGCACTGAGTTTGTTGTATGGCCAGCAGCTAGTTTTTATTGCATCATTGTTGTTGATAACTCATCCGTTTGTACTGATGTAAGGCAGACACGCTCCTCCCTATAATTACCATGCCCTTAAATGCGGTTGACAAATGTCGGCCAATTGGAAGGTTTCTCAAATTTCTTAACACTTAATGGTCACGAACGATAGCGGCTTGTCAGCTTGTTAGTTTTGTTACTGACCCCGTAACTCAGCCCGGCCACCTTGTTTACTTGACCTTCTGTGCCTAGTGACCGGCTCGAACGTGCGGGCTCGCACTTGAGGCAGCCCATGCAAGAACACATTTGCTTGTGAAAAAGAGTTAATTATCTAGGAAAATATTTCTGTTGAGCGTTGTGGAACAAGTGGAAGATCGGTGCAAATTACGTAACAAGTTGCATCTAGCAACAGCGTCTAACATCAGCGCTTGCTATACGGCCTGAACGTAACATGGCTCAACTGTATTAACTGCACCGTTTTTTGCAGATTAAAGACAGACTGCTTTTCCAAATGCACGCTGCACAGCTAAAATAACAAGCATGGAAAAGTACAGCTCACTAAGGGAAAAAAAAAAGAAAATTGACAACAATAATTATAATAATGATAAAAAAGTTGAACTTCAAACCTTGTTTGTTCGAATACAATTCGATTTAGGGGTCGCGAAATAGCCGGTTCTCTACAAAGCTAAAGTGCGGCATAACTATATATGCTGGTAGGCCTTTTCAAACTTGACATACAAAAAGGGTTCTATAGTCTATATCTCAGCACAGCCTTTTCGCCAGCACTCAATATCTAAGACCCATAATTATAACGGCGGTATAGTAATTCAGTGTAGTTGGGTTGTGAGGCTTGTGCAAATATGATTGTGTGAATTGGGCAAATGGTGTATGTTAGTTAAAACCACTTTTTGAGTTAAACCTTGAAGCAGAAAATGTAGAATCGGAGTAGTAAGCCCAACTCTAGAAGTGGTGAAAAACAAGAGATTAAGAAGTCAATATGTACTGATAATTTTACATACCTGGTTTCCGACTAGCTTATGACTCTTATTAACATCACATTTAAACTTATAATCACACATTTCATAAATGGATTTGCCTAATTGTGTATAAATATGTTAATAACTTATTTCAACTTCTAGTCTTTTATTCGTATATAATCTTTTCTGCTGTTGTGACCCATTTGGCTCCCTCCGCCCCATTTGCAGCAGGCCAATGGAATGAAAATACCAACTAACCATTTTGTAAACTTAAGAACTTATTGAATAATAATACTTTAAAACTGAACTTATTCGTTCGAAAGGGGGGGTTTCGGAAACCCGAGTTTATTCAACTACATTGCTTTTGCGTGATCCGGTTCTGTGTTTTACCACAATAACACCTTAAAAAGTATATAACCTTTTAATACAAGAAAAAACTTTCAAATAATCTGGCGTTTATGAAAAACTACTTCCTATCCATTAGTGTTTGCATGTAAATGATATAGCAATTTTTCCGAACTGGTTTTGTTAAAAAAAAGATTCCGCCGGATTTTAGAAACTCATCGAGTTGTCATCTGTTTTTAAAGTAGTCGACAGGGTCACTGGCCAGTTGTCTAATGCGATCATGTAGAAAGAAGAAACTGATACCTTATTGTCGACACGAGCCAAAGTGTTTCTTTGTTTATTTCATGTCTCATAGATTGTGCTTGGACTTCCAAAGGTTTGTTTGTAAACAATAAGTCAGAAATATTGCCACTCAGAGCCAAACCAAACAAACTTAACGTTTATCAACCTAAATGGGGAGTAATAGAACATAGGTCAAATTATTCTATTGAGTCTTTCGATCAGTAGTGTGGGCCGGCAGTGTGTGTGTGTGTGTGTGAACTTAATTTGGTTTTTGTTCAATTACTTTAATGCCAAACATCAGTTTTGAAATCTGTTTACAGCGTTGTTGGGTTTTTGGCGGTTTCTTTTGTTAAAGGTTGTCCAACTTGAGTAGATAGTTCGTGAAAGAGAGGCCAGCAGTTTTTAGGGAGGATGGATTGTGGAATGCGGAGAACGCGAACTGTTTCTTCCTGCCATACTGAAGTTTTTTGAGATGACGTGTAACAGTTGAGTACGTGTTAATGCGCGCATACTGGAAATTAATTACAAAAAATAAGTTTCAAGAGAAAAATGCACAAACTCCTCCATTTTTAAAATTTTTGTCCAATTTGCAGGTGCCAGGGGGCTAAGAGGGCCGTTAAACCAGCCACATCAACCGAAGAACTGTTCATTGGCGCTTTGGATATATGGCAACACAACCTCTAGATTACTTAACGGCCCGGGCATCATTTGGTGCAGGCAGAGCGATGGATATTCAGACACTCGCATTCATTACATTAAAAAAATATATATTTGGTAAAATTGACTATTTGGCGGAAGTTTCGTGTAATACAATGTGACAGATTCGTACTCGTCGGTTTTTACATGGAATAATTAATTCCAGCAAAAAAATACCACGGAATTGTAGTTCGTGGTCTAACACAGGGAGCCCAGCTTACATCCGTCCGTACTGGGCTGCTATTGTGGTGGTGCGTGTCAAAAACAAAGCAACCCGAATCAAAGATGAAATTAACAAGGAGAATTCGAAAATCGTGACACAACAACAACATTTGTGTGTATATACAATATGTGACTAAACAAAACCTGAATGAAACGTGAGTTATTATGGTGGGTAACACAAACTTTCGGCACAAACTTTTCGTCTACTACAGAAGTCTCCTGTCATTTCTAACACAGAATCGCTGGCTCGCTTTCAGCGGTTGCGGAAACAAAATGGCGCCGTTTCGTGTTTATTCCTAATGTGCGACCACTCTATCTTTGTAATTCTAAATTCTAACTCGATTAGTTCGCTACCTTCACTGAGAATTCTAGTATCCATGTCTTCCCTTGAAATTCTAGAACTAAAATGCAACTTAAAAAGACACAAATGAGGACCGACCAGTAAAAAAGTGGTAGGGGGTGGGAAAAATAAAGAATTAAAAATTCGCGCAAAGCAAATTTGGTTAAAAAAATTCCTACGGCGACCAGGAGCAAAAAAATTTCGTACATTCAGAAATCTAAAAAAATTCTCTTATGCTACTCAATCAATAGAGGGACAGGAAAGTTGATGGATTAAAGAATTTTTGGGTATAAATTAGAAACACCACAGTGAGTGTGTACACATTTCAAGATGTGCATAAAATTTGATATAAAACAACTTTGTTTGATATCAATTGCATATATCACAACTTCAAGCTATCGGCTACTACTAGTATATCAGAAACATATGTTTTTAGTATTATTCATATACTATAGAGCACTGTGTCTATCATTTTAGTTGATTGGCCTTTTATATAACAATAGTAACAGATCGATATATAGCTGAAATGCAAATATGAATATTAACAGTGACAAACCAAAGCTGTTTTTAAAGCCTGTAGTATTCGTAGCTCCTAAAACTGGGAGTGGGACTGTACCCGTTTTGATAACATAAAGCTTCTATTTTTGTATTTTGAAACAACTTGTTTACTTTGTATTTAAAATGTTGCACGCGGTTATTTACCACAAGATATTTGTTATTCATATAACTATGACGTATCAAAATTCACATACACACAATTTACAGGCACAAAGTACCCGGCAAAATATTTGAGTAAAACAAAACACAGAAATCTATTTTTTTTTTATTCTACAAAGGGGAAAAATGTCGCAAAAAAAGATTCCTGCAGAGCAATTCAGTGTGGTGGGAAAAAAAACGGAAAATGGCTGATTCCCCAATCACTTTTCTACTTGGCGACCCCTAAAATATTTATTGTCGGTCGTTAATGTTTTTCAAGTGGCCATATTTCCGATCACGTTCTTTTATCGGTCACTCGTTGCTTTGCATCTTTACATATACCTTTAGTTGCAAATTCATAACAATCTATTAACTGTTTTCCAAATTGAAATTTTGTTATGTTCGACGACATATTTCAAACAAATTGTCAGTTGCGTCCTTCCCGTCCTTAGGACTCGCTGGCAACTTTTTTTTCTCGTTCAAAGATACGTACATGAACATATATTTAAAGAAAACCAAACGAAATGAATAGAAACTTGATACTAACGTAAACAAACTGGTCTACGCCACAGCGACTATGGCATTGCTATTTTGCTTTGAGCTCGCAAGACAAGTAAAAAGAGCTATAGGGCTACAATATAACAAAATATTCAATAACAAAAACTTTGTTTGATATACCTTGTTCCAGAACTCGCCCGTTCAGTTTTTTTTACTTTCCCAAGTCAAACATGATTTGATAGATAGGAAAATTATAGGGAAGACTGAAATTTAGCCCTTACGAAAACATTAGGTAATGGAGAAGGCTGTAGCGAAGATGGAGGGTAGGCCAGAATTATACATAATGAAAGAACCTTATATGGACTTGTTGAGTTACGAGCGAGAGGATGAGGTCAAACACTCGGCGGCAGAATGAACGTGACAAATTAAGTGTTTCTGATTCTGAATTCTATTAAGAGCTTGAACTCCCTAGCTAAATCCTCCAGCTTATGATCGGCAGCCGGGCACCTAGTTAATATTGCTCTAGGCTTTCCTACAAACTCATATGAAAGAAAATGTATGGAAATAAGTTAAGAACGATGGACTTGGAAGCTTTGATGGTATGAAAGATTTGTTTAAGTTTAGCATTGAAAGTCTATTGTTTCAGTTAGCATTAGCTTAGTATAACGTATAATCTGTGCTACTTCAACACAAATAACTTGTTTTGGTTAAGCTTCTGTTTTTGTATTTGCTTGTATTCAGGGTTCAAGACAACTTGGTTCTTTTCTCTATTGTAAGTTATCTTTCTACGAAACTCGCAATAACCTGTTCAGCTTAATGCAAGAAAAAGAAAAGTGAGCTTTTTATATTCTCTTCGAATCAGTCCTTTTTAATGCGCTCTTGATAACTGTAAAACCGAAGTCAAGAATATTCGAGCCGCCACTAACGATTAAGGCTGTTTACATTACTGGACGACACTGCCGGGGCAGGTGCAGGCGAATGAGCCACGTGATTCCGACCACTGATTTGTTCAAAAATTTAAAATTTGTACATTAATTGGTTCAGATGTCAGACAAACTCGCTAGATTTGTGCCTAAAATGAAGGAACCACTTCTAAAGTACAGAGTTTTCAATCCACGTCTTCCATTGGCAAGCACCTGTTAGGTGCCACAGGTAAACACTTTCCTATAATTTTGAAAGCTATAAAGACAGTATAAAAAGCAGTCAAGTACTTGTTTTAAATTTTCATTTCAAGAAAGTGTTTTGAATAATCCAGAGTGATGTATCAAATGGCTAATTTCAATGTACATCTAGAACAGTCATTTCAGTAAAGTATCTGAACCTATATGTTTTGGTAATCTTTTGTTCTCTCTGCAGAACTAAGTTTTATGCAGTAAACGAAATCAAAGATACTCGAGATATCATTTGTTGTCTTTAAAGCGGTTATTTGAGAGCAGCTGGCACTGAGGTGCGTTCGGTCGCGAGCAGTCAACTTATTTTTGC
This sequence comes from Hydrozoanthus tunicans, assembly GCA_026413305.1. Lineage (NCBI taxonomy): Eukaryota > Metazoa > Cnidaria > Anthozoa > Zoantharia > Hydrozoanthidae > Hydrozoanthus > Hydrozoanthus tunicans. The sequence continues at coordinate 18,024 of JAOBAT010083529.1, forward strand.
TTGTTCAAGTACTTCGATTTTGACGTGATTTTTCTGTGTATTGGCTAGTTATGAATATTCTATCTTGGAAAAACTACCGTAATAGGGTCTTTTTCAAAAAAGAGTTTTTACTGATATTTGCTTATTGAGCAAATACTATTAAATTGAAGCACTTGAAATGTTGATGAAAGCTTTCGAAAACCTCACAGCGCTTGTTCATTAAGTAAAGAAAAAATAATACTTTATTCATCCAAGCGTGGGCGTCGCTGACAATCAATTCCAAATGTTATTTTCATAATTAGTTTTGCACCATAATAACAGATATATATCGCTTTTATTTTGGCAAAATCTTGATATCTATCCCAACACAAGAAAACATTTTTCCGTTGTTTCTAAACAAGTTAGGTGAACTAATATATTTCTGTAAGTCAAGTTTTGATAAGGTATCACGAGAAATTTACTCACTAGGCTTATGTACTGCATGACAACCACATTTTTTTGAATAACCTTTCGATTAAGTCCAAGTACAACAGCTCTAAGGACGACTAAAAAGTTGATATTTGAAAACCTTATTCGCTTGAAGTTTTATAGAGTGCTGACATTCGAAAGAACCCTTTTTTTACTATCGATGTAAAAAAAATTTTGTGTGTGTGTGTGTTTATCTATAACTAATCGACACTTGAAATTATGTCTCGGACTAAAAGAAATATAGAAATACAAACGTAAAGAATCTATTTCCTTTAACAATTGAAATGGTTGATGGTTTAATAAGAGACAAAAACAAGATTTATAAATTTGCTTTAGTTTCAGTCTGTACGGCAACGTCGCCCAGTCACAAGCCAGCTCTGTCGGTCCCACCACAATATGCCGATCATAACAAACATGTCCAGCGAGGCATTTAACTTCTCTCACAATCAGAGCTACGTCGGCCGTTTTCAGAGTCCTTACAGCGACACAGAAATCACACTTATCGTCCTTGTCATGGCGGTGATATTTGTCATGGCGCTGGTTGGCAACGGACTAGCCATCACTGTTATCGCGCGTGTCACCTCAATGTACACACCCACCAATGTGCTCTTGCTAAATCTGAGCGTGGCTGATTTGTTTGTTGCAACATTTTTCGTCTTATTTTCTACTATTGAATTGTATGTAAGCCAAGAGTGGATTTTTGGAACTTTTCTGTGCAAGCTCATTTCGTTTTTTCAACTGACGGCAGTACGAGTGTCCATTTTGTCGCTGGCTGTAATCTCAGTCGAACGTTACTTAACGGTTTGCAAGCCCAACGATCGCCGTCTTTCTGTGATGAAAACCAAAGGCATCATCGCACTTCTTTGGTTTGTGGGGATGGTATCTACGTCTCCCATGCTGGTAGTGAGGGAGGTTGTCGAAAGTAATGGCAAACACTACTGCACCGAGACCAGCTGGCCTTCTGAGAGCCTCTACACCACAGTTTGTTTTGTTATTCTTTACTTGGTACCGATCTTCACAATGTCTGCCGCGTACATTAACATTGGTTTAACAGTGTGGAGAAGTGCAAAGGCCAACAATTTTCACAGAGGGCCTTCTACAATCGCTAAGCACAAAACGACAAAGTTGTGTTTAGCCCTTGTAATATCTTTCGTCGTTTCCTGGGCGCCTATACATTTCATAGCGCTGGATCGCTCCTGGGGGACACTTACACAAAATTTTCCACAACACATTACGTTTCTTCTGTTCCCGATGTTTATAGGGATCGCATCGTCAAACTGTGCCGTGAACCCCATAATGTATTGTTTGATGAGCCAAAAATTCAGGGCTGCTTTCTCAATAGCTTTAAAGAGATCGCGCTGGAGGTACAGCAGTTATCTCAACGTATGGAGAGACACGAGGAGAAGATCCAGCCGCACAATAACGAAACACGGTAAACTCGGCACTGCAAACAGCAGCCAACAACCAACAAACAGTCGTCAAACCATTACAAGTTTTGTATCAAGCGTTTAGTTACATTGCATTTCGTAATGAATCCCCTCTGATACTAATGCATGGTGAAGACTCTATACACGGCTGCGAAAACTGACTTTCTCATAAACAAATAGAACTCTTAGCGATCAGCTGCTAAGCTCAAAGCTTAGTTGTTTGGTTTTTGACTGACAACTTTAAGAACTGTCGTTGTTACTTACTGGCTCAAGTGGCCTAACTTTGTCATTATTGTAGATATCACTCTTAGTTATAACAACATTTTCATGATTGAAAGTCACTTGGCTAAATCGGACTTTGTATTACGTATAACAAAACAGTCACGCTTGTTATTATTTAAAAAACTAAATAAATAATTGGGTGGCAGGTGCGACCGTCGTAGGAAAACCGTTGTTAAACCAAGAGCCATGTATTTTTAGGGTTGAAAACCGAAACGAGAAGCTTTTAGACTGCTTGCAGTTCCGTGCGTACCGGTAAGAAGATAAAAAGTCCTTGAGCGAACGTCGTATTACGCGCGCACTACACTTTGCAGTGAATAAAGGTGCGCAATTTCGTCCCCTCAACCTAGCGCCAACTTGCTAGCTATTTATTGAAAAATGTCATTTTCAATTGGTATTTTTCAGGGTAACTTTCAAACCGAGAGGTACTTTTAGTGTGGAAAATTTTTTTGCTTTGGTAACAGTTTTAGGGTATTTTGGAAAATTTTCCGACGGTACCCCGGTCATCCCTACCCTTTCTACCCCGGAGGTCTTACGAGATCTGAAGGGAACGTTTTCAAATTACATATACCAGTTGCAGCCACCTTTCCTTATCAGATATACTTGTGCTCAAAGCAATGAAAGGGAGGATAAACGACAACGGTTTGATATCAAGATTCGTACACGTATTTGCGTGCCTTAGTCGTTTGGATCGCTTAATTTCGTTTCTAACTCCCATCTGGTTAGCGATTCAGTTATCTTTAGAGGCTTGTAGGAAGCATGCCGGTGGCTAAAAGTTTGGGCCTATAAATCCTACAGATAGATGCACAGAGCACCTGAACAAAATGTTTTCAGAGAATGTATGCCTTTGGATCCTTGTAACTGTTGAGCAATGAAACTGATCCGGCAACATTATCTCTAAGAGGTTCGTTTCGTCGCTTTGGGGTGATGAATGAGGAATCGTTTGAAAAAATGTTCTAGATCGTTGCTACAAAAACAGTTTCCCCAAACTGAAACCGCCGATTTTGAGTGTTCCTGATACAGATTAGAAATGCATGTTTAGGATTATCATTTCACAGGCAAAATGAGAAATAAAAGATATGCGCTTTCAAGACCTAGGTATTCCAACCAGTGGAAGTAAAGTATCAATTAAAGTTAGATTTTGGAGTTTCATGAATTTTACCAGGAGATGTTCAGGCCAAAAATATGATATTTATTCTGCTATTTGAGTTGTACGGAAAACAGAGGGCGATCAAGTCGTGTGCTCTTCGGCCCACTAAGGGGAGTTGGGGCTGAGAAAACACACCAATAATCCTAGAGGATTGTGTTGCTATTCCATGTTCACAAAAAACTTTATTTACCCCAAATTCAAAATCTCCCTAATGTTGTAAGTTTAGATGTCTAGCTGTTTTCCTTTAAGTTGATTGGTCAAACAAGAACATGAGCCGTGATCATTTTGTGTAATTATGAAAATAAAACACATGCAGCAAAGTCTATACGAATTTCTTTTTTCTCTGTTAAATGCTCTTGCTTTGATTATAGCAAGTACTCAGTAAAGTATTAAACTTTGCCTTTATTTCTCTTATCTTTGTTTATTACCATAAGTACTTTTACGGCATGGAGGCCTTTCTGGCTCTTGTATATCAGCGGAACTAATCAAAACGTTCATAAATCTAGCAATTGCCTATAGCGTAGGCGTAGGTGGGTGCTGTCTGCTATTTTCTGTTATCAAAAGCTGCTTAAGTGCATATATAGGATGAAAGTACTGCATTTCACGCCAAGGTTTCGTTTGGTGACACACTTCTCTTTAAGAAGATAAAAACAAACTTTAATTTCCTCAAAGTATGTTACATTGCGCGCCTTTCCAGTATAAAAGGGTTAGGCCCGCTCCTTTTTCGATCCTTTTCATGAAATTTGAGTAAATTTTGAAATGCAATGGCGGCAATAGATAAAAGAAACAATCTACTTCAGTCAATTCGAAGTCATTTACACCATAACCGCGAAACAGTTTCATTTTTTTAATAGTAAATGAAGTCATTGACATGAAACCGTGCTACTGGTAGGCATACCTCGTGAAAGGCTGCTGATAAGAATTAAGATGTACGAAAATTTTTCGCCAGAACAACTTGGCATGCTTAGCAAGATCAAATTAGACAAACAACGTCGATTGAGGCCCGCATTTTTTCGTTATTTTATTCGGTGAAACTTCGAATCAGGAATTAAAATTCAAAGTTGTAACACTAATAAAGTTAAAACCAGCCGAATATAGAATATAACCCGAGAATACACAACTGTAGATTATTTGCTTTATTTTGAAAAGGCAAAACTAATCTAAGTGCAAATGAAACGCGAATCAACTAGCGCACCACAGCTGGCAGAGAGCACGGACCTTTATAGGTGTTAACTCGACGGCGGATGATTGACAACTGAATGTATGAAACCAACTGAACGTGTGAAACCACTGGGCTCAGCCCTTTTATACTGGAACCTCGTGTTTAATCTGTTTTAACGGCTTACTATAATCAATGAAACGAAATGGGATTGAAATGAAAACGAATTGAAAACGAAACAAAAACGGAATGAAAACAAAATGAAGTTAGAAAAAATGTTACTCGATAAAGCAATTGAAGCCACAAGCTGAACGGAAGATCAAAAAAGTTAAACCGATCGCCGAGCGAAAATGGCGGCGGTTATACCTGTCGTTACCTAACGCTACAAAAAAAATCCCCGTTACGCGTTGATTAGGGATAAACCTGTTTGTAATTTATTCTTTGAAACAAAACTACTTCATGATATTAATTTTTTACAACCTCGTTCCCAGGGCCCTTTCCTCTTCTCCCCCGTCGAGAGTGACGGGGAGAAGAGGAAAGGACCCTGGGAACGAGGTTGAATATTCGTAATGAATTACAAGCGATTGAATTAAGAGTCTCAATTAGGTCATGCGACCAGCATGTAACGAAACTATCAAGCGGCCGCCAACTGACAAATGGCTCGGCAATAGAATTACAAACATACGGTTGTACCTACCTCTAAAAAGCATTTCCAATTAAATCTTTGACCTAGATTACTCCTCTGAGTAATTATTCTTTGTTTCATTCAACATCGGCAGCATCCGGTGGCAAACGACTTCAGGATAATATCTTGTAAGTTTCAACGCGTCAACATGTCTCGCGTGCCGAATTAGCTGTCAAAAATGTCTTCGCCGATTAAACTCCTCTCTTTGCTCCTTAACTCACCACACATCACATAAAAAATCACTTGAAATAATTCCTTAACTTATAAATCACAACAAATTACAGACAGGAGTATTTCTGGTCAACAATTCAAAGGGAATGTTTTTTTAGCGTAGGTTACCGCCGCACGGCAGACGGTCTGTTCAAGAAACTTATCTTTCTCACATTCAAAAGAAAGAAATCGGTTTATCGATTTAAATTAGTCGGGGATCGGTTTAAATCACTTGATCTTCCGTTCAGCTTGTGGCTTCAATTGCTTTATCGATTAAAACTTTGTTTAAACTTCATTTTGTTTTCGTTTCGTTCTCCTTTTTGTTTTCATTTCGTTTCGTTGATTTTAGTAAGCCTTTTAATTTAAATTTGATTCTCGCTGATTCTTATTTTGTCGACCATCCTACATAACTGCAGACGAGAAATTGTATGCTTTATGTGTTCCCTAAACTAGCTCAAGTTATGGGGATCTGATGCGAACTGACGGAAGCTTCTTTTTTTAGTTGGCTTCGGCTATGCATATTAATTTAAAACATTGTAAACTCCAGTGTGTACGCCGCAATTTCTAAAATTGCTTGCAAATTCTCTAAAATTTCAGAAACCATGTCGTTGTAGGAAGTTTTATCGCGATATTATACGAACTGATGGAGTTTTAGTTCTTTTAGTCGGCCTCGGCTATGCATATTATTTTTGAATATTGTTAACGGCACCGCAATCTAAAATTG